>CM055896.1:13731295-13743795 GCA_029582155.1 Panopea generosa | reverse complement strand
ATACACAGTCTATAAATAGAATCAAACGTTGGTGATGAGAGTGATCATAAACTATATATATACCCGCATGGGAAATAATTAACGTGTTTCACAAAGACATACCAATTGTTTTAAGTCTGTAAATACACACTACCCGTGAATACAAAACAAAACAAAACAAAAGAGACTATAATAGAAGTAAGATTTTAAAAACAATCTTTAAAAGAAGGTATGACTGGTAATGGTAATTACAAAGCACTTAACTATATTGAGTAATTATTATACACACAAAACATAGTTTCAGCCTTCACTGATTATAGAATGAATGAATGAATGAATAAGGTTCTACGGCGTACCAACACATTTTAGGTTATTCAACGCCAACAGGTAGGAAGATTCCAGGTTCACTGTACATGTACAAAAATAACAAATTAACATACAGATTTAAAAAAAAATACACCAACAAATGAATATGCAGAATGAACCTAGAACCTTGATACCTGCAGAACTACAGAGTTTCAGCAAATTCTATCGTATTGCTCAAATTGTCGCTTCTTACGACATGCATGAGCCACAGTGGTCCTATTCTTGCCATCACTTATATGGCTCCCTGAAACCACACAGGGGTTGATAATTTAACCACAATAGTGAACATGACAAAAAATGATAAAAATAATATGACACCCATTCGGAAGATTCCTACCCCTCTGCAGAGATCGGCAGTGATTCTATTCTTAGCCGGAACCACACGGGCTCACTGATTAAAGAAAATAAACATTGTAGAAATAGGGAGAATATGAATGATATATTGCATTTATTAAATATAGAACAAGAATATGTTCTGGTAATTAAATATATCATATAAAAGCGGAGAGGTGGTGTAATGGATATGACGGTGGCCGCTCTCGCCAGGGGTCGTGGGGTTCGGACCCAGGCACGAGCTGATGACCTCTCAAAATTAGATATGTGGTTCTACTCAGCAAACAGACTTTAGAGCGATACACATAAGTTCTTCGAAATAAAGCTATTTAGCATAAAAATATACTGTTCGTATGTTTGTCATGGATTTTGTTTTGTTTGTAATAACAAGACGTTTATAGTACGCACGTATGTTGAACGGAACAGCTAACCCGCCACTTTCTAATATCTTTTCAAATTATCGAGTAGCTTTATCGGCATTTGTATACGACATAAACAGCCAAGTATTTATGGATTTTACATAATAATATAATTTCTTATTCAAGTCCAAATTTCAAGGAAATTGCTTTAGTACTTTTTGAGAAAATACATAAAATGTTAAGTACATAAAACATCAGGTGGCAGGTTAGCTGTTCCTTCAGTATATGATCATTAACTAATCTAAGTTTGAATAAGTTTAAAAACCGAATAGATTTAGTCAAAGTTCAAGTAAGTGCATTTTTAGATTGATGGCATTAACATAATTATCAAACTCATTTAATCTTGACTATTGGCAATAATAAGGTTTTAAAATATTATTTTATTTACTTACACTAAGAAGATAAAGTTGATTATGGCATTCAGTATTTTTTAAATTGGATTTAATAACGTCATTTTTAATACATAACAAACATAATCACTATGATACCCAGTTTTATTTGTGGAGAAAAACCTGACCTTAGAATGAATCCGTATGAAACCATCGACCCCCTCATCACCACCTCCCCGCCCCTCCCCCCCCCCCCCCCACACACACACCCACCCACCCCCCACAAAAATATTAAACTCCAATTATTCTAATGTATCTTTAGTAGCAGACGACATAATTCCATGTACCTGTAGCGATGGAAACAACGTTGTTTCCTATCTTCCCCCATAGACACGCCCATATATAACTTAAGTATAATAAACCGCACCGTGTCGTTCGTAGCCGAGTGGTCTATGGCGCTGTCGTTTAATGACCACATACCTCTCACTACCAAGGCCGTGTGTTCGAACCCAGCTATGTCCATAAACTGTATGTGAGAAATTTTAACATTTTCTTGCGGATTCTCAGTGTCGTTCTGTTATCATCATTTAAACAGTAAAACTGGATATGTCTCATATAACCTGTCATGTGTTGAAAAACTGATGTAGACCCCATTTAAAATAGAGCTACATACACAATATATATCTTTTTTCTGGGTAATAAAAATCTCTTCGTAGCGGCAATCCAGTGGTAGAGCACCGGGCTCAGACTGGTGTCTACAGACGATGACAACGCCGACGACGACTCCGGAGTCATGGCAATAGCTCTCCTTGGACTTCGTCCCGACGAGCTAAAAACATTTCATAAATCACTGATAAAGACGGCCTAGTTTAAAACAAGTACTTTTAATTTCGCACACTACACTGCCGATTCACCTGGACAGATTCACCTGGTGTCCTTGTGATCTGCTACAGATAACTGGACTTCTGTTTGAACAAGACTAGCTAACCTATACCGCCCCATGTCTCACGCTCCCAGCTCTGCTATTGGTTAGACGAATACTATCGACCTACGTCATTTGGCAAATATGGTGAATGACATGTCACGTGGTAAAGGTTAACCCTATCTATGTTTATCGGTATATATATACCAGTCGACTCATCCTAACTGAAGCATTTACAAATACGACAGCAGACGTTAAATATATCAGACGAATATATTCTGAATTTAACATTTTAACAAAACAAAATATTGGACTTGTAATATTTTGAAGTGCAAACCGCCGGATTTAATACGTACATTTTGGTGATTTTTGTAAGACGTCTGCAATAATGAAGCATTTTATTGGAAATAAGTTGAGCTGCGAAATGAACAAGAATACTCAGGTAGTCTCGAATGATAGCTCTGAGATTAAATGTGGGCGACTGTGTATTGTCCAACAACACAAGGGACGGTCGATGAAGGTGCCGGTGTTCGTCCGTGTGTACAGAAGTTGTTTCGAACACTACGTCGTGCTGTATAAAGATCAACGTTTCAGTCTTCAGTCGGGGTTTATCAGCTTGAAAAACTGTATTGTTAACAAAACTGCGGACAAACTTAATCAAATCCGTGTCACATTGAACGACTTCGAGGGGACCGGTGTAATATTTGAGACCAACTCAAGCCAGGAGGCTTTCGAGTGGTTGTCGGCTCTTCAGCCACAGAACGTGTCGTCGTCACCGACAAAAAGCTCAATATCTCCAAGTTTGTCGCCTGTGATTCCGAGGTCGCCGTTGATGCCGACGTTAGCAGAGGAGAGTAACGAAGACGATTGAACACGTGGATAATTTCGACATTGCGTTTTTCGTCGAATGGATCCCAATATCCATTCATAGCTTTTGCAAAGTTTACACCAAAAACGACTTGCCGGCTGCTTGTTTTGACGCACTTCCGGCAGTGTGTGTATAGACAGACCTCAAGTCGAAGTCGGACATTAATCTAGAACTGCGTAAATCTGCGTAAATGTCAAATCAGTGGAATACGTGTATAGACATTGAGCTAACAGACTATCTTACGCAGGCTATATTATCGTCGACCGGGTTGACGTTCTGAAGAATCCAGCGGACTCGAACAATCCACTATGATCTGTGATATTATGCCATTCAACTATTCGTGACATTTTGATGATAAGAGTACATTTAGTGTACGTCAGCCGTATTTAACAGGATAGGCAACGCTAGACTGTTTAAAGAGTAATCGCTGTGACAAACAACAATTATTTAAAATCTATTATGTCGTCAAGTGTCATTAATAGGAAAGAAAAACACATAAGGTCAACGGTGTGATTATAACATCTTATTGATATCGAAACCGGATATAATAACTTGTTTACTTCAAGGATCCGTGAGAAAACAGCAGACGGTTTTATATTTTGTGAAAAGGAACAACTGTACCTGTGTGTACCCAGACGACCTGCTTATAATGATTAATCCACTTTGTAAACATTTGGAGCAGACGATAACAGCTTACCTGTCGAGAGGATCATCCGATATTAGGTGGTTTCCCAACATATGTTGTGTATGAAATAAGACGTGAGGAGTTACCTCCCATAATAACACACACTTAAAACGTTCAATACAAAAAATAACGTCTGCTTAGTCAATTAGGTGTGACTCAAGTCATATAATAACACTTTGAAGTTGGCAGAACAATACTGGGAAAATTGAAAATAGCAACCATAAACAATTTATGAAATTGGCAACCTATCTGATACAGACAAGGTGTTTGACTCACGAGGCTTATCAGCAGTTTACCTTTCCAAAGGGTGCGCTATATTGAAACTGACATGATTACACCGAGTTGCCAAAAAAACATGAGTCATGCTACAGAATAGTATGATACCATCTGTACATTAAATCTTCGTTTATGTGTTGTAGTTGAGGTAGAAGCGGGTGCTATATATCTGTGTTAATATATATATATATATATATATATATATATGTATTGTTACATTAATTTATAAAACTAAAAGTTATTGTTAAAATTTGTAACTTATATAAATTATTTTTATGTGTACTAATTTCTTTCTGTTTGTTGTTCATAGTTTTTAATTTAAACGTTGCTACTGAAAAAAATAAGCAAAGCATCAGATATCATGTGTAAATCACACATATGTACATGCCTTTTTTAATTATTGCTTATTCTACAGTATAGCTACTTCTTCAAACAGCATCTGAAGGAATTAAATAATTCCGTATATTATTCACGATACATGTCGTTGTAATAGCTGTACTGTTTTTGTTTTATCAGTGTAATAAGTCAGTTGTTAACTGTTGTTGCTGTTTTGAAATGATGTGTTGTTAATTGTTATTGAATCATTGCAATAAAATATATAAAAAAATTTCAAACATGTTATTTTCATATCTATTTATTTCCTTTAATTTGCTTATTGGAATTGAATAGGATTTGTTGGTACAAAATAAAATAGCCGTAAAGGTGATTGTTGGCAGAGTAACCCAATGTCTGTCATTGACGGCCCCAAGGAAGATTATTTTAAAACTAATTGGGCTACCAACTTTAAATAAAGACTTCCATTCCAACTGATAAAATGTTATCACGGACGTATACTGGTCTAAAGAACTTACTGGAGAACGAGTTTAAAGACCCCACGATTCATTCACATTTTCTTACAAATATATTAAATATCAAACTGATGGTCTTAACTTCTTTCTAATAATTAACATAGCTGGTCAGTTATGATGTTCGATCCCGCACCAGAACTCTCGGAATATAGAAAAATGGTCTAACGGTAGAGTATCGGGCCCAGGATCGGATGGTCCTAGGTTCGATTCACCGACACAGTCATGCGTGGTGTCCTTTAGCAAGGCACCTTTTAATACGTATATGCTTGTTATTGATTGCACTCTGGACGATGTCAAGCGACCAGGGAAATTCGTATAAGTTAACTTGTAAGAACTTGCACTTGTCACAACTGATGCAACATAAAAGATCTAAGCGGGGTTTTTTCTCTATTGTATCAAAAAGGTAAAGAATACATTATAGCGATCTACCTCAACACATAAACCTCAAACTGCACCAGATATACTACTGGTTCAACAATATCAGATTCACTTCAGCGATATGGTAGAAAAGAAATTGATAAACTCTGCATGAGTAAGTAATGATTGAAGGTTCGACTGTTTGTGAGACGGTGAGTCATCGGTATTACATGATCGTGAAGGTTATCACGGATCTGCTGTTATATATCTATTAATAATATTTACTTAATCATGCATGGACATTGACTCACGCATAATTCATTTCATAATGCGATTACTTTCTTGATAATGCAAGGAATGACAGCCAGGTTTATTAATTTGTGTTTTTTTGAATATTTAGCGTCATTTCTATGCCATTGAGGGTAAACATACGATCAGTTAACCTAATCACTCTTTCCTGAGATCCTGAAAGGTTATCCAGTACCCAAGCACATCTATATCCACACGTAACTGATAACTTTCCCACTCAAATCAATGGTGAAAGACGAATAACAATAAGACGAAATGTCGTAATCAACCATCACGGAGATTGGCCGGGCGTGGATTCCAACTTATTACACATTGATTGACAGTCAGGGACACTATCGACTGAGCTTACCGGACCGTGTTTATTAATTGGAAATATGATTAATTATAAATGATGAAAATTGAAATATCAATATGTATTAACATCGGTAAAACATACTCATAGTAAACATAAGAGGAGATAGGAGTTAGTTTTACGTTCGCTTTTCCCCTAACCATAACTCTAACGTTAGCGTATGAGCCATCTTCAAATTGAATAATAAGACTTGAGTTGTCTCGTTAAATTTAAGTCATTATTGGTAGATATCACTACTGCGAAACACGAATAGCAATCTACGTAAGTCTGCCAATCATACCATGATTTTGAACTGGCAGTTAAGACTGTTAATTTTGGAGCGCCGATATAATTAGGACGTGGACAACGTTGGTCAGTCTTTATCTGACTATTTACTTCGTTGATTTACTGGACGGAATAGCTAACCCGCCATTTTTGTATTTCCAGTATTAAGTAGCGCTATTATAGTTTGTATATGACATTAGCAGTCAAGTATTGTTGATTTTACATAGCTAAATGTTTTTTTTATTTAAGTTCAAATTCCTTTGACATTTTCTTAGAAAATATATAAAATGCCAGGTACATAAAACGTCAGATTGCAGGTTAGCTGTTCCGTTCACTGTACATTAAACATAGCACATGCTGGGCCCATGTATATTGACCGCCATTTAGACATACTCTAGCAGTGTCGTTGTTGACTTCTGGCTATCCACGATTGCTCCTAAATCTGGTTATGTAATTTGACCATAACTATGTAGTTTGACCATAGCTATGTAATTTGACCACGGCTATATAATTTGACCACGGCTATGTAATTAGACCATAGCTATATAATTTGACCGCGGCTATATAATTTGACCACGGCTATGTAATTTGGCCATAGCTATGTAATTTGACCAAGGCTATATAATTTGACCACGGTTATGTAATTTGATCACGGCTATGTAATTTGACCATTTAAGCAGTGTACTTAGTTATCTGGTGCAGCCTAAACTGATTTGATCGACTTATAATATAGAGGAATTATGATACTTCATAATTCGATATTTGTTTAACTGATGATGTACTTTTTATAAATATTTGTTCTGTTCTGTTCTGTAACCATATTGCTCGTGCCGTATTGCTTAAAATAACGTGTACGTGTCCATCTTATCATTAATGGATGATGTTTTGAAAAACCGTCTACATGAGAAATAGGTCAACATGACACACACACCAAGTAATAATACCATCGATGTGATCAAATGCTTGTTTACACGTTTGATCTGCTGAGTGTTTACCATAAGTACGTGGTCATTCATACAACAGATAGATAGATAAATCGGTAGATAGAGTCATTGATATTTCACATTATTATCAATATGTGACATGAGACGTGAATATTTTGTGCTGTTGTTGTTGTTGTTGTTGTTGTTGTTGTGTTGTTGTTGTTGTTGTTGTTGTTGTTGTATGGTGTTAAGCGATGTTTCCAACATATTTTTTCAGTCATATTGTGGCGGTGTCCAATTGAGCTAGTATTTTTAGCGCTGCCACATTGAAGTATCATGCCCTAGACTGGGGCACAGTGTATGCTACTTCACTCAGTCTCATTCCACCGACACCGGGCCGGCCAGACCTAGAACGATCCGCTAAACGCTGAGCGCCAAACAACGGACCTTCTCCATTTTCAAGTCTTTGGTACGATCCGACCGGGGGTCGAATCCACGGTCTTCCGCCATGCCAGGCTCTACCACTAGACCACCGTTGTCGTCTGTACTATGTGTAACGGATTAGCTAGTGTATAGCGGTTTGTTATCCATTGCATATATGTAGGGAAATATAAACTTGCATATTCTATTTGACACGTGTCTATGGGTGTTATATACATGTACATACTTTATGATTTCGCACAAAAACTGTATTTACAAAATGCAAAAATATTTGGCTGAAACAAGCGCCGTAAACAATTTATAATTATTTTGCATTCATGCCCCGATTTTTTACTCTTTAACTGACAATTCAAACATGAAGATACATGTATTTTCAAAATGTCCCAAATAAATCAATAAAGATAGGTAGGTATGTTTTTCTATAGCCTAATTTTTCTTTCTCATTCAGGTCCAAATGTCAAGGAAATTGCTTCGATACTTTTTGACAAAATACATAAAATGTCAGGTATATACAATGACAAGTGGCAGGTTAGCTGTTCCGTTCAGTATATTTCCATTAATTATAGAAACTGAAAATACAATTATAACATTATCCATTGCTGCTTCGTGTAGTAAATCCTTCCATTTTATTTTGCATTGTTACCAGGCTCACACATAACATTATTTTTCCCGTCTATCGTCTTAAGCTAAATAGCCAGCTTTTTTGTTAACAACATCTTTCTTCTTCTTCTTCTTCTTCTTCTCTCTCTCTCTCTCTCTCTCTCTCTCTCTCTGTCTCTTTAAATCTAAAAGTTTTCTTATCATGTCCTGCATTCATTTTTGTTGATAAACTACCTGCCTGATAAACGTAGGTTTATCACGTCAATGTAAGTTTATCAGGCACATGACGTCATTATGTTTAATTATACATTTTGATCCGGACGGAACTACTTTTATCCCAACTTAAAATTAATAAAAAACGAACTAGAAATATTGACATGATAAATAGAATACCATGTAAGTGTCTAATGTTATCAACTTTATCAGGTCCGGCACGGAAAAAAACAAAGACTCTGCAAAGACTCGTCTTGTTTTTTTCTAAGCCTCACCTTAAAGTTGATAATATCAAACACTAACATGGTATTCTTTATATCTTTTTTTTTTTGCAAATTAAACTTTTTTCCATTCTTTTCTTATTTCACTATCTTACTTTTTCCATGAGGATGGATGGTTCACGGTACTATCTCTTTAGTAATACAAATGCAATATCTCTCATTGCTGAGGTGGCAGGTTAGTGCCAAACTTAGTAAAACAATATGTGAAAAGGTGTACCATTTATTTGCGGAAGGACACGAAGAAGTTGCCCATATGGTGTTTGCATTCTAAGTGAGTGCGTGTCTGTCCATAAAGACGAACTGACAGTCAGGTAGATAAACGGTTCTAAAAATAAAAGCCGGACACCGCTTAACCACAACGGCGAATTCTTAAAATTGTGTGTATTCGTCTTTTTTGTCAGCTTTATCATAAAAGTGTTGTTTCATTAGATGATTAATTAGTAGCAAAATCATTATTTATTCATTGTTATTAACGATGGTCAGCGAGAAGGTATGTGGGCGTAATGTCAAGGGTCAGAATGTTGGTGATGGACACGGCGAGGAGGTAAACATTGTTTACTGTTTAAGTGTTCACCCTGTTGCATCACGCAATTGACAAATTAATGAAAACAAAAATATTACGTTGTTGTTAAATGAAGTAAACAATTCTTGGAATCCGTTGTTTTTGTTGGGAGTATGTGACATACACACTGATGTGAAAGAAAACATTGTTTCAAATATATCCTTGTCTGTTGTGTTCGGTGAACTCGTTCTTTGACTAAATGACTTAATAAATATCGTGTTTCAGTTATTTTAAATTATAAACAAATAACGTAAAATTTTTTAAATCGTTTGTTTTGCAGTATAGTTCATTATCGCTAGCAGTCTTGTTGGTTGATTTAATAATGCTAACAGTATACCGAGGAAATATAATTAATAGGAGTACATCCTTATATTTACGTGATATTTTCTAGCTATTTTAGATAAAATTGTAATGTTTTACCATTTTAATGTCAAAACGCACGCATTTTAATGGAACGTGAAGTTACACAGCAAACCAAACAAGATCTGAACACCACATCTACATTACATAAATACCCGCCATATCACATTTATACACACCTACATCACATTAATACCAGTCATATCACATTTATACACACCTACAACACATTAATACCAGTCATATCACATTTATACACACCTATATCACATTAATACCAGTCATATCACATTTATACACACCTACATCACATTAATACCAGTCATATTACATTTATACACACCTACATCACATTAATACCGGTCGTATCACATTTATACACACCTACATCACATTAATACCAGTCATATCACATTTATACACACCTACATCACATTAATACCAGTCATATCACATTTATACACACCTACACCACATTAATACCAGTCATATCACATTTATACACACCTACATCACATTAATACCAGTCATATTACATTTATACACACCTATATCACATTAATACCAGTCATATCACATTTATACACACCTATATCACATTAATACCAGTCATATCACATTTATACACACCTACATCACATTAATACCAGTCCTATTACATTTATACACACCTACATCACATTAATACCGGTCGTATCACATTTATACACACCTACATCACATTAATACCAGTCATATCACATTTATACACACCTACATCACATTAATACCAGTCATATCACATTTATACACACCTACACCACATTAATACCAGTCATATCACATTTATACACACCTATATCACATTAATACCAGTCATATCACATTTATACACACCTATATCACATTAATACCAGTCATATCACATTTATACACACCTACATCACATTAATACCAGTCATATTACATTTATACACACCTACATCACATTAATACCGGTCGTATCACATTTATACACACCTACATCACATTAATACCAGTCATATCACATTTATACACACCTACATCACATTAATACCAGTCATATCACATTTATACACACCTACACCACATTAATACCAGTCATATCACATTTATACACACCTACATCACATTAATACCAGTCATATTACATTTATACACACCTACATCACATTAATACCCGCCATATCACATTTATACACACCTACATCACATTAATACCAGTCGTATCACATTTATACACACCTACATCACATTAATACCGGTCGTATCACATTTATACCAAAATACATTACATTAATATCATCCATATCACATTTATACCACAATTACAAAAGTTACATTAATACCCGTCATATCATATTTAAATCACAAATGCATTACATTAATATTAGTCAAATCACATTTATACCATAATTATATTACATTAATACCCATTATATCACATTTATATCACAATTACTATACCCGTCATATCACATTTATACACACCTACATCACATTAATACCAGTCATATCACATTTAAACCACAATTACTTTACATTAATACCAGTCATATCACATTTATACCACAATTACTTTACATTAATACCAGTCATATCACATTTATACCACAATTTCATTACATTAATGCCCGTCATATCACATTTATACCACAATTTCATTACATTAATACCCGATATATCACATTTATACCACAATTACATTACATTAATACCCGTCATATCACAGTTATAGCATATCTACATTGCATCCATACCAGGCATATCACATTTATATCATATCTACATTACATTTATACCCGTCATATCACAGTTATAGCATATCTACATTGCATCAATACAAGGCATATCACATTTATATCATATCTACATTACATTTATACCCGTCACATCACATTTATACCACATTAACATTAAATCAATACCCGTCATATCACATTTACAACACATCTACATTACATTAATATCATCCATATCACATTTATACCACATTTACATTACATTAATACCAGTCATATCACATTTATACAACAATTACTTTACATTTATACCCGTCATATCACATTTATACCATATCTACATTACATTACATTACATTACATTACATTAATACCCGTCATATCACATTTATACTCACCTACATCACATTAATACCAGTCATATCACATTTATACACACCTACATCACATTAATACCCGTCATTTCACATTTATACACACCTACATCACATTAATACCCGTCATATCACATTTATACTCACCTACATCACATTAATACCAGTCATATCACATTTATACCAAAATACACTACATTAATAACATCAATATCACGTTTATACCACAATTACATTATATTAATACCAGTCATACAATATTTAAACCACATCTACATTACATTAATATTATTCATATCACATTTAAACCAAAATTGCATTACATTAATACAAGTCATATCACATTTATACCACAATTATATTACATTAATACCTGTCATATTACATTTATACCAAAATACATTACATTAATGTCATCCATATTACATTTATACCACATCTACATTACATTAATACCCGTCATATCACATTTATACCACATCTACATTACAATAATACCAGTCATATCACATTTATACCACATCTACATTACATTAATACCAGTCATATCACATTTATACCACAGTTACATTACATTAATACCCGTCATATCACATTTATACCACAATTACATTAACACCCGTCATATCACATTTATACCACAGCTATATTACATTAATACCTGTCATATCACATTTATACCAAAATACATTACATT
>CM055896.1:13478795-13726295 GCA_029582155.1 Panopea generosa | reverse complement strand
TTTGAAGATGGCATTTAATGCGGAAAGTTGTTAATATCTCTTTACAGGTTTTTTATTTTAGTAGTATACAAATATATTTTGTTGATTCTCGCAAGCATCTATGTCTTGAAACTTCTTAAAATTATGACAAATGGACAAAGTATTTAGAAACTATTTTGCGTTCAGCATCTAAAATGATATATGTTTAATCATTAAAAGCTTTTTTTTAACTATGGAATATTTGTGATTGGGCGGCCCAAACTCAAATATTTCATAGGGAAAAAAAGCTTTTAACCAAATGTATATCTCGTATATTCGTCTTATGTTAAAATATTCCTCCCTAGATTGAAGTTTATTTTAGAATATTCCTCCCCGAATGGCCTGATCAAACCGTACACTCGTTAGGAAATATTTAAATTGAACATACAAGTATTGTTTTCTCTTAAGTAACGCAAATTGTAGCTTAAAAAATAGGGAAGATGCAAGCACTGAAATAATGAGAAAGTCATGTATTCTCTCTTAAATACAACAAAGGAACCAGTTGGATCCCCAATTTTAAATCTGAACCATCCCTTTCAACCTTCAAACAATCAATTAATAATAATTTATTTGCAAATATACGCCCAGTACTTCTATCAAAATATAAAATAATGATTTGTAAAATATTCATCTTTGTCAAGACCCTAATTGTCCTAATCGCGGCTCTGCTGAAGATGCCGAACATTACTTTTTTAAATATACAATGTACAGAAATTAAAGGTAAAGTTATACTTTAATGTTCATAAACATCTCGCTATATTTTATTGTTACCTTTTTCATTGGTCTGGTGTTTTAGCATCGTTTTCAACAATTGTTCAGTTATATCGCAACAGTGTCTACTTGAAAGAGTATACTAAGCGGTGCGGTGGGGTATCATGTCGGAGACTCATGGTATGACACCCTACCCAGTCACATTATACTGACACCGAGTTGACCAGGCCTAGAACAGTCCTCTTAATCTGAGCGCCGAGCCAGGAAGCTTCAAGTACCATTTTCAAGTCTTTGGTATGACCCTGCCTGGGATCGAATCCATGACCTTCCGCAAGCGAAGCGGACACTTTACCTCTAGACCACCGCTGCGGTCTGACGTTCACAGATACATAATACAGCAATATCACTTATTCACTGGCTTGCCGTTCACAGACTATAAAAGCTTCATTTTATTTTAATAAAATATATTTAATTTCGAATATATTCTTTATTTTACATGTTTTTGTGGATAATTCATCTACCGTAACGCCTCGTACATCAAATGCATTCATTACGCCAGCAATTGATTTACATTTTGTAAAACACATGCATTCATTGCGTCCGAACCCCCGTTTAAATTAGTCTTAGTCATATGCGACGCTTGCTTGCCTAAACTGAGACAAACGTCTTGACAAGTTCGACATAGAAAAAATAGCGAAAATCGATTAACGTTTTTGATTGGTTGATTCAAACAATCAGACTACCTCGGAGATTTCCATAGTATTTTGAAAGAGTATCGTTTGCATGTTTATTTCTATATTCATTATTTTTATATTATTAGATATTTCCTATAACAAAGACCTTGTACAAGATAACTGCCATGACTTCCGTCCGAATAAATAGTTATAAATTTTCTTATAACATAACCATTGGAGAAGTGTGTTTGTCTCAGCCAATCAGATCTTACTTCCAGATCCAAACGTTTCTGCTGCACAACTTGTCAAGACGTTTGTCTTTTAGTAAAGCAAGCGTCGCGTATGCTTATACAAACATACATACGCACGCAACGCACGCACGTACGCGAGCACACACACACATACGTACGCACGCACGCATAATGCATTAATTCGTTCATTTATTCATTCATTTATTCGTTGATCAATTCAATCGTCCATTCAGTACTAGTAATGTATCGTCCTCTCAAAAACAGTGTTTACTAGTCAGGCAGCCCCAAGCCAACCAACCAGCTACCCACAAACCTCCGTGTAGGTTGATTAAATTAATATATTACATTATGGTGGGGGCGGGTTATACTGTCAGGGTATAATTGCATATCTCATTTGTTGTAGAAGAACATTTCTTGCTTATTAATCTTTTTTTGTTTCAAACAATGTTTTACTAGAGCCTGGTTGTATGGAAGGGGCTATGCCAGTGTGAATTAAACAAATATTGAAGCAAAAGGAATGTTTAAGTCTCTTGTGAAGTGCAGTAATAGATAATGGAGAAGATAGCAAATATGTATATACTTTCAAACCGGCATTAATGGCCACCGATGTTACAACAA
The DNA here is from genome assembly GCA_029582155.1 of Panopea generosa. Classification (NCBI taxonomy): domain Eukaryota; kingdom Metazoa; phylum Mollusca; class Bivalvia; order Adapedonta; family Hiatellidae; genus Panopea; species Panopea generosa. Next base: position 13,724,023 of record CM055896.1, on the reverse strand, counting down.
AGTTACTTATTTATGTCTTTAATACAATCCTGACATGGCTGTTATCGTCCATGAAACAAAATAACAAATTCTTCAGATGTAAATAAAATTCCACTTTTAGAAACGTCAGTAAAAACAAAAATCTGCAGCATGTTACATGTCGTTTAAAGACATTTGGCTGTTAGTGGTTACGTCGGCGTGTCTTGGCCGTGGTGAAGTCAAACAAACGATACATGGTAAGGTATCACAGAAAACATGTTTTAGTTTCTAAAAAACATGGACGTGGAATGTGTCAAGTGAGCGTTCATACAAGTTCAGGTATGTCGCTGCCTGTGTAACTGTCTACATTACATGGGCGTCTGGGAAGAAAATGCATGCGTGGATAGTTTGAATAAAAAAATCATTCACGCATTACAGGGGTTGGGATGGTGTTGTAAAATACGATAGACAATGGCATATTTACATTAAGTTGCTGATGCTATACAGTTAATTTAATTAAACGTTTTTTAATGGAAACAAAGAAGAATTCACATAATCTACAGCATGTAAAGTAGAAGTCGCGGCGAAAAGACGCGGAGTAGTATTAACCTCATAAAATAATGTAATATATGAAACATTATCTCAGCTCCCCAACCAATACCTGCCCCCACCCTTGCAGACAAACACGTGTTTTGGTTTTTATACCCCTCAAACGAAGTTTGAGAGGGGTATATAGGAGTCAATCGGTTGGTGTATATGTCGATCTGCCGACCGTTTGTCTGCAACTTGTGGAGCGAACATTGCTTCCACAGTTTAACAAACATAACTGATCAACATCAAGTTTAGAAGTGTTTGCTGAAAAAAAATTGTGAGCTTGTCTAAGGTAAATGGCGGCGCTGCAACGAATATAGATCGATGTTTGATTGGCCGCCCTAGTCAGGTCCATTGACTTGGAACTTTGCATACACTATGGAAAAACATCAAGTTGAGATGTCCGTGCGGAAAAATGGATACCTATTTCAACGGGAATCACGTTAAATATGTATTTGAATCTGTTATGAAAAAAAATCTAAAGTAAAATAAGTATTACCATTTCGCCTTCAATAACTTTTCAGAAGTTAGTATTTTCGTTATCCTTCCGTTACGTGTATTGCACAATTGCCCATTTTTGCTAACTGGACCCCAATCTCCCGCATCCCATCTGGCTGGAAGCTATTTACCATTCAACAACAACAAAATAAATGTTGTATACATAATATAAATATGAACGATACGTCTTAGTATGCATTTGCTTCTCCGTGTCCTTGCAACGTCAGCTAGTTATTGTCATTCTGGGATCACGCAAGAGACAGTACTTGGTGTCCAGCAGGTGACTACGGCAGTCAGCACGTGATCACACGAGAGACAGTACTGTATGTTCAGCAGGTGTCGCCTGCAGTCAGCACGTGATCACGGGAGAGACAGTACTTGGTGTCCAGCAGGTGTCTCCTGCAGTCAGCACGTGATCATGCGAGAGACAGTACTTGGTGTCCAGCAGGTGTCGCCTGCAGTCAGCACGTGATCACGCGAGAGACAGTACTTGGTGTTCAGCAGGTGTCGCCTGCAGTCAGCACGTGATCACTCGAGAGAAAGTACTTGTTGTCCAGCAGGTGTCGCCTGCAGTCAGCACGTGATCACGGGAGAGACAGTACTTGGTGTCCAGCAGGTGTCGCCTGCAGTCAGCACGTGATCACGGGAGAGACAGAACTTGTTGTACAGCAGGTGTCGCCTGTAGTCAGCACGTGATCACGGGAGAGACAGTACTTGGTGTCCAGCAGGGATGTCTCCTGCAGTCAGCACGTGATCACGCGAGAGACAGTACTTGGTGTCCAGCAGGTGTCGCCTGCAGTCAGCACGTGATCACGCGAGAGAAAGTACTGTGTGTCCAGCAGGTGTCGCCTGCAGTCAGCACGTGATCACGCGAGAGACAGTACTGTGTGTCCAGCAGGTGTCGCCTGCAGTCAGCACGTGATCACACCAAAGACAGTACTTGGTGTCCAGCAGGTGTCGCCTGCAGTCAGCACGTGATCATGCGAGAGACAGTACTTGGTGTCCAGCAGGTGTCGCCTGCAGTCAGCACGTGATCACACGAGAGACAGTACTTGGTGTCCAGCAGGTGTCGTCTGCAGTCAGCACGTGATCACGCGAGAGAAAGTACTTGGTGTCCAGCAGGTGTCGCCTTCAGTCAGAACGTGATCACGCGAGAGACAGTACTGTGTGTCCAGCAGGTGTCGCCTGCAGTCACACGTGATCGCGCGAGAGACAGTACTGTGTGTCCAGCAGGTGTCGCCTGCAGTCAGCACGTGATCACGGGAGAGACAGTACTTGGTGTCCAGCAGGTGTCGCCTGCATTCAGCACGTGATCACGGGAGAGACAGTACTTGGTGTCCAGCAGGTGTCGCCTGCAGTCAGCACGTGGTCACGGGAGAGACAGTACTTGGTGTCCAGCAGGTGTCGCCTGCAGTCAGCACGTGATTACTCGAGAGAAAGTACTTGTTGTCCAGCAGGTGTCGCCTGCAGTCAGCACGTGATCACGCGAGAGAAAGTACTTGGTGTCCAGCAGCTGTCGCCTGCAGTCAGCACGAGATCATGGGAGAGACAGTACTTGGTGTCCAGCAGGTGTCGCCTGCAGTCAGCACGTGATCACTCGAGAGAAAGTACTTGTTGTCCAGCAGGTGTCGCCTGTAGTCAGCACGTGATCACGCGAGAGAAAGTACTTGGTGTCCAGTAGGTGTCACCTGCTGTCAGCACGTGATCACGCGAGAGACACTACTGTGTGTCTAGCAGGTGTCGCCTGCTGTCAGCACGTGATCACGCGAGAGACAGTACTTGGTGTCCAGCAGGTGTCGCCTGCAGTCAGCACGTGATCACGCGAGAGACAGTACTTGGTGTCCAGCAGGTGTCGCCTGCAGTCCACTTTATTATTAATTTACTCTTGAACGAACTTCATCACTCGCCTTTCTCTCGAGAAACGTCCACATACATTATCACTTTAACTTATCTTACATGCACAAATTACTGATATAATATATAGGGTTACTTCTGTGTCCGGTATGCGGTTATATACTCCAGAACCTATTGTAAATAAGTCAGACAAATGATAACAACTTCAAGTGCCCCCTTCCTCGCATACGCCCTTTTCGTTCAAGGATGTTATGTTGTAATTATGAAGTACATGTACATGTATTATGAAGTTTAAATAATTTTGAATTAGGTGTCGTATTCACCAACCATTCTTTAGAATATTCTTAGACTTCAGCTTGAAATCCAAATTTCAACTTCGGATATCCATTGATCCACGATAGATAGAATAATTGCGAGAGTTTATTTGACTATATAGTAGTTAGTCCTGCATGCTTGCAAATATTTGCCTAAAAAATCGTCTCTAAGTGTCTTTTTCAAAATTCATTCTAGGTGAATACCACTCCAGGTTTTCGAGATAACATGACTATAGTTTAGTAATACGTACATGGCATAACGTCAAACAAACGAACACATGACGAAAATTACAGTAACTGTAATATATGTGTTTTGTTTGAATATTAACGTCACTTGTATGTCAACGAAGGCCGACAACCGGTCATTTAATCAAACCACTCTTTCCTAGTACCCGGGCAGGTAACCCAGTTCTCGAGCACACCTATCTCTGCAAGTAAATGATACTATTCCCACTTGAATCAGTGGTGAGAGACGACGGACAATGATACGCATACATCAACCATTACGGAGACTGTAGCTGGTCGGGGATTCAAACTCACGCCCATTGGATTGATCGTCAGACGCGCTACTGACTGAGCTAACCGAGTCCAGGAAACATGAAGCCAAGCAAGCTAAATGCTGGTTGTCGTTCCATTTGAAGCAAGGGAACAAAATGGTGGATCAAATTTGAATTCAAGCACCGGTCTGGATATGTTAATATCAAAAAATGATAGTAATAATAACGAATGCATATATAGTGCAACTCATGAATAAAATAAAATATTCTAAAACATCATAGGGCTAGAGTTAGGGAGGTTCCTCCTCGTCATGTATGACTATTTAATATACAATCAAACATGTGAAAGCGGCCATCTCTATTAACTAGCCACTTGTCCTAAACTGTCATATTTTCTATTTTTTTAATTCTTTCAGTGCAAATTAACCTGTCTCTTAAAGCAAAATCTATCTTAAAATGCGACTTTAGCTCCTTCCCTTCTACGACTGTTTGGCTGTCCATGTATTAGTAAAAACCAAGCATCTTACCAGCTAGCTAGTACGTACTATATGCAGAAATATTGACAATGCGATACCACATATACAGATGCTATGGTGGCATTTTTTTTTCTCCTAAATTAACGTGCTGCTTTCCCCACGTACATTATTATGTGTTTATTTGTTCATCAACATTTAATTAATTAATAATTAGTACGTATGTAATCTTAAAATTGTTGTAGGCAGGTTGACAAGACCAACACACTTCTTCATAGTCAAAACTGAAATATATGTGACAAGTTCAGCAGCGGCATCTGTCGTGTATGACAATAGATAATTACTGTGGTGTCGTTCATTTAATATAAACTAGGAGAGGACCAGCTTAAGAGCGGGGAGCACATTTAGTTAAAGAAGAAAGTAGGTTTTCTTATGAAAGTCGTTCAGATATACAAAGCACATCGATGCTTGACAATGGACATGGAAAAAAAACTTCAAAATTAAAACCTTTGACGACATTAAGCTTATAAATGAGACATAACTTTTAAAAAGAAAACGTCTGTGTCGAATTTTCCGCTGTCATGATTTAAAATTAAATGTAATACAATAACGGTGCATATTTGAAAGCATGCCTACGTAGTTTATCAATTGTGTTCCATGCAAAACAATCCTTTAGAGAGAATCCTTTTATTTATATCAAATTACATGATTCAAGCAGACGACAACGGATAAACTGCGTGATAAATATGTCACCAAGCCTCTACGATGCAGACAGCTTTACAAATTTTCAGATAATGTTAAATCTATATTGCGTACGTGAGACAATGCAGATGAACTATCACAAGAGACTGCGTGCAAGAGCAGATATATAAACAATTAATTCACTGGTACAAACAATTGACACGGTATTGGTGCATGCAAGTGTTTTCAAGGTGCGCCTGTGTACTAGTAAGACAATATGGTGCAGTATATCCTGTCACATAAGGACAAACGTGAAATTTGTAAAATATGGCGGCCATTTTGGCAGCCATCTTGGATTTTCCCACAATTTTGAAAGTCTCGCGGTGGGTCTATTAAAATAATCAGTTAACCTTGTTCTATGTTTGTGCCAAGTTTGGTGCTTTTCTCAAAAATGGTACAATTTTTTTTTCACGAAATGACTCCACTATAGTTGTTTCGCGTGCTCAGTGTGTCTTTTGTATAATATTATAATCAATGTGATTGACACTATCGTAAAACTGTGCATATAAAGTGTTTGTTTATTATAGTGTCATCCCTATTGAAAAGGCCAGCCACATTGGGCCTATGGGACACCGTTATGCTGTACACAGTTACTTCCCGAGAGCCATCCTAGCCAGGCGCAAGGCTGTTAGACATTCGGTACCCCTCAGATTAACTAGCTGTCGAGAGAGCAACCGGCCGCATCAGAAAAAAATTCCAGTGGTTCCACCAGTGTTTATATGTCTCTGGTTCCGCTGTGATTCGAATCCTCGACCTTCCGCTTCCGAGGCGGACGCCACGGATGACGGTATAACCGCAGGTATGTTGTGTTTTGGTATAGTTTGGACGAGCTGATACGGTCTTTACTAGAGAACCAATGTGTGATCTACAATATTGGTTCCTGTATGTATATTTGCATGCACATTTTATGCGATTGTGCGCGGGTATGTTTTCAGCGAACTGGCTCCCGCTTTGTGTTACTTTTCCACAATCTGATATCGTTGTTTTGTTAAAAAAGGGCAAATCAAAAGGGTTTTTTATTTTTTATCTTTCCATGCCAAGGAGAATGCATAATGCTTGTTAGATAAGAAAATGCTTGTTGATAAAAATCGGTGTTATGGCATAATTTACTTTCGGAATACGTTCGTTTTAAAAAAAAAGTAAAGGTGTAAAGGTTATTTAAGTCTTTATATATTGTTTGTAAATCACGTATAAAACAGTTTTATCAGAACCCATATCATCACAGATGGGACTTGAGCAAGGGACCCGAGTTCACCCCTCCTGTTCATGTTGTTCGTTAAAAATGTTAATGAATGAATGGGGTTTTACGGCGTACCAACACATTATAGGTTATTCAACGCCAACAGGAGGGAAGATTCCAGGTTCACTCCAAATGTACAAAAACAAAAAAAATAAACATACAGAATATAAAAAATACACCAACAAATAAATATGCAGAATGAACCTAGAACCTTGATAACTGCAGAACTACAGTTTCAGTAAATTATATCGTATAACTCAAATTGTCGCTTCTTACGACATGCATAAGCCACAGTGATCCTATTCTTGCCATCACTCATATGGCTCCATGGAACCACACAGGGGTTGATAATTTAATCGCAACAGTGAACATGACAAAAAAATGATAAATGAACATGACACCCATTCGGAGGATTCCTAACCCTCTGCAGAGATCGACAGTGATTCTATTCTTAGCCGGAACCACACGGGCTTGTTAATATTAAACAAGATATCGATGCCATAACTTGTATTAATAATTCGTATTCCTGCGTGCAGATTATGTTGCCTTATTTGTTTTATATCCTACTTGTATATAAGTCTTAAAGGGAATATATCGGAATTTTTCAAAATTTTAAAATTGGCCAAAACATTTTTTCCCAATATACCATGCTTACATATGCTCACTGACCCCCGTATTACAAAAAAAATGACATATTTTTGAACATGCCAAAATAAATTCGAGGGAGATGCACTCTCTACACATGTTAATCAGCAGAAGTTTTTATTTACCCTCGCTCTTTGCCTGTAGCATTTTGGCGAGAAATACAAAGATGATTATTTTGCCAGTGGACAGCATCGGCAGGGTCGCTATTCCTCCCGGTGCTGCACCACTGGCAGGATAAGATGATCATTTTCTATTGTCGATTCTTTGCTCTATCCCACATACTAGGTCCAAATGTCGGGTCTTGTATGCCGAGCTTGAAGCTTGCTGCTGACTGGGTCAATTTCAATCCGTTGAGCTTGAAGAAAGACGATTTGAAACCGAAGCGGCCAATCAGACGATCAGCCCGATAATGGAATGGGATCAGCATTTCCTAGGGAAATTCTTGTTGATAATTGTTGGAGATGGTTTTGTTGATAATTATGGAGGTTCCCGTCAAAATATGTTTCTTGGAGATGTAGTTGTATTACTGTAACAGTAAGCTGATTCTTGTCGACTATCAAAACGACACTTTCTAACACCACGTTAAAAGCATAAAAACGATGATAGGTTAAAAATCCCCCATGTAAAAGTGGAGGAACCGCGGCCCACTCAGAAGGCTGGCGCTTGTCCAGGAGACGTCCAACCTGCACGACAGCCGCTTGAAGAGTGACCTAGTGTAGCGTTGTAATTTGATAGTCTCCTCTTACAAATATTTACTACCCTGGCAGTAAATGTTGGGGCTTTCAATATCAATGTTGTTCACGTTTTGGTGCATTTGACGTTCTTAACTATTTGGATTATATTTATTAATGATAATGAGGTGCTTTTTATTCATTTTGATAATTATTTTAGTTTTAAGACATTACAGCTTTTTATCCCGATATACTCCCATTAATATGTACAGTTAAGTAATTACTTGGAAGCCTTAATAATGATCACTAAATGTTAGTAGGTATGCCAATATTATGTCAAGAGTAAGACTAGTTTTGTGACGGTACAATGAATTGACCTGACGAGTTTTATTTGGCAAGGATACACGTACAGAACAAGATAATGCATAGGCGTAGGAGCCGGGGGTCAATGGGGACCGGGCCCCACCAATATTCATGTTCAGCATATACTTTGGGGCCTGGAAGTACATCCTCATACACTCTTTCCTCATGTTGCGCCCCCCCCCCCCCCCACCCCACCCCTCATAACTGAAACGCTCCAACGACCATGTAATGTCACATTATTCAACCATGTTCGGAATTTTATTAAGGACACAAAACGGTTTGATAACTAAGCATAGCTTGTCCTGCATACCTCCCTGAAGTTAGCTTGTCATGCATACCTCCCTGAAGTTAGCTTGTCATGCATACCTCTCCCTGAAGTTAGCTTGTCCTGCATACCTCCCTGAAGTTAGCTTGTCTTGCATACCTCCCTGAAGTTAGCTTGTCATGCATACCTCTCCCTGAAGTTAGCTTGTCCTGCATACCTCCCTGAAGTTAGCTTGTCATGCATACCTCCCTGAAGTTAGCTTGTCATGCATACCTCTCCCTGAAGTTAGCTTGTCCTGCATACCTCCCTGAAGTTAGCTTGTCTTGCATACCTCCCTGAAGTTAGCTTGTCATGCATACCTCTCCCTGAAGTTAGCTTGTCCTGCATACCTCCCTGAAGTTAGCTTGTCATGCATACCTCTCCCTGAAGTAAGCTTGTAATGCATACCTCCCTGAAGTTAGATTGTCTTGCATACGTCCCTGAAGTTAGCTTGTCTTGCATACCTCCCTGAAGTTAGCTTGTCTTGCATACCTCTCCCTGAAGTTAGTTTGTCCTGCATACCTCCCTGAAGTAAGCTCGTCTTGCATACCTCCCTGAAATTAGCTTGTCTTGCATACCTCTCCCTGAAGTTAGTTTGTCCTGCATACCTCCCTGAAGTTAGCTTGTCATGCATACCTCTCTCTGAAGTTAGTTTGTCCTGCATTTTGTCATGCATACCTCTCTCTGAAGTTAGCTTATCTTGCATACCTCTCCCTGAAGTTAGCTTGTCCTGCATACCACCTGAAGTTAGTTTGTCATGCATACCTCCCTGAAGTTAGACCCTTCCGTCGATCGTATCCCTTTCCTAATAGTTACTCCATCTTTACTTTCATCAAATAGTTATTACATGTTTATTTACTTCAGATAAGGTAAATGTATTGTATTTTATCTTGATCATTATCTGTATAATACATATTTTGTCAGGAAGGGCCTTTATTGATTTTGTTAGAACTTGTGGCCCAACCCTTTTGCTAATTTCTAATATATAAAGCAATAAAATATGTTAAAAGTTCAACCAACTCACTCTCCCCACCCACTGGCCACGTCATTTTCCAAGTATTAGTGATATAGTGTTTGCAATGTCAGCATGTCTAAGGAAAATGTTGACAAAGCAAACATTATATATACAGATTTCACCCAGACTGTGTATGTCAAACAAGGGTCATAATTCCAAAACAAGTTATCCCATTTAATGAATTGAGTTGGTTTCAAGACCACAAAGCCTTACGTAAAGTTTCCATCAAATACATCGAGTGGTTGGTAACCTATGGACTTGATGGTACTGGCACGAAAACTTAAAACAAGAATTTCCAAGTCAAATGAGGGCCATAATTTGCATTACATTCATGCAAGAGTTATCCAAGTTATTTCAGTAGGTTTGGTGATTTGGAAGTTATGTGTGAAGATTCAATCAATTATATTGAGTGGTTGTAAGATATGGACTTGATGGTACATGTAGGCAAAACTTCAACCGAAATTTCTAAGTCAAACAAGGGCCATAATTTACAGTATATTCATGCAAGAATTATCTTACTTAGTTATATTAGGTTTGAATACTGGGAAATCTTGTGTGAAGTTTCAATTCAATATATGCGATGGTTAGGCCATCTTGCATGCGAACCACTAAGATGTGAAGTCAACGCGAGGCTGGGTAGAAAAACTCCCCTTATTCTTCTAATAATCAAGCTAAAAATTCTATTCCAATGAAGCCAATGATGCTCAATGCACATACAAAATGATCTGTGTCGACATGCCTTAAAAAATTATTTTATTCTGAAACCAGAAAGTATCTGCATTCACTAACTACAACTTCTGTCCTTTTCAACTGTGAAAATATATTATTTTAAACAAAGTCATCGTTTTCTTTCATCAGGAGGAAAGGAAACAATTAGTCAGCTGAAGGACCAACGCATGATAATAAATATTCCACTTTATTAAAAAAAATTCCCTAAGAACAAAAAAACAAGAATAGTTCAGTAAAAGGTGATAAAAGGATGGTCAGCTAGTCAGTAAAGACAGTCCCATGCGCACAGGAGGTCTGAACTAGATCCAAGACCTACATTTCTGCATGTACTACAAGAAACACGTTGGGGTCTGTTCACGGTCAATGTCTATAATCCCAAGACAGACGCACCTATCGTTGGCAATTTATGTAAGTATACGCCGAGTATTTTTTAAGATATATTGATTATTAATGAATATAACAAACTGAAATTTGGTACACATGTTTAATAATGTTTTTTTTTTTCAAATCACATCATTGAATTGTAACAAAAACGATCAGTGACCACCTAAAAGTGAAAATTCACACCCGCCATTGACATGGTCCAAAATGTAACTTTCCTTAAGGGGGTGTGGAAGGGTATACAACAAACATTTGATCTTGGCTACACAATCGCTATCAATCTTTGACTTAGTTATGTACGAAACATTATTGAACTGTTACTGATGATGATACTTATATTTATCATCGCCATCGGTTTCGCATACAGGCGACACCTCCAGAAGAGTATTAGTAATTTTAGATTTTTGGAGGATAGTGCAGAGATACAGAAGACCCTTTTGTAGCATCCCTGGTTCTTTTACATGCCCTGTAAAAAGCACCGAAAAGGACCTCGATTTTAAGATCTCAAACAAAAGACTGGTAAGTATTTTAGCTGGAGGAGCATGGGATCGAACCTGCGACACCTGGGTTCACAATCCAAGGCCTTAACCACTAGGCCACTAATCCGCTGATAATAATTATCATGATCCTTTTTGTACAACTTATGATAGTGAATGTCATTATCGATTGTTGTCTACCAAGTTTTCATAACCTCAACAACTTAAATATTTCATTTATATAAAAATTAAAAAAGCAAGACAAGCTTTCTAAAAACATCACAGCTCTACTATTTGTCATACCCTTTAAAAAAAATCCATTTAAAAACAGGTATACCTCTATCAGATGCATTTTTTTGGGGGGTGGGGAAGGGGGGATGCCTCAAACTGAATCCAAGTAGAACAACCGTCCTTCCGCAAGTTTTTGGACCAAGCTGGGTTCAAACACATAACCTCTGTAGTGGAAGAGAGGTAAGTGGTCATTAGGCGACATCATCTTAACCCTTTACTTCATAAAGATGCCTTTAGACTCCTCTAATATTGAAAGCATTAATTCACAATGTATCAGCAATTGGTGAATTAAGTTTATATTAACTGACAGAGTGGAAAACAGTGCAGGAAGTGTTCAAAGGCCTTCTGTGATTGGTGCAGGAAAATGCGTATCTATGGAGTAAAGGGTTAAACCACTCTACCATAGAGGACCTCCCTTAACCAACAAGAGGCCCATGGGCCTAAATGGTCACCTGATTATCCTTGATGACATAAAGCTATATGAATCTATGACCCGCCCTAAGACTTCATGGGATGGGAACCATGAAATTCACATAGTTATTAACCGTCATATCAGCAACACCAAATCACACCAAAAAACATTCAGTCATAAGAAATAACATTATTTGTCATTTTCTCTTATATACATGTAGATTTAGTAAAGTAAGCCCCATCCCCAGGGTCAAACAGTGAGACCTAGGGACATGCAATTCATATTTTTTAAAGGATCCATATACATCCATAATCATGCTCACCATTTGTTTCCAGTGCTTCCTATATTGAAAAGATGTCCAAAGTTTACCTTGAATTTGAAAGTTTTGGCCCCGCCCCCAAGGTCCCAAGGGCATAGGGTCCATTCAATTCACAACTTTGATTCACCCTTAGGTATTAAAGCTGCATACAACATTTCATTACGATTGCAATTACGTTTTTTGAGGAAAAGTTGAAAATGTCAATTGTTTAAAGACGCACGATGACGGACAAAACACCATCGCAAAAGGTCCCTTGAGACAAAGTCTCAGGTGACCTAAAAATCTGATTAGGCTAGTACAAGAACTGATCTGAGGTCTTATAGGAATGAAGATATAAATGCAGAGCAAGTTTTATTAAAATCCATGTAATAAATATACATATTAAAGTAGATGTGCAACAATGGGTAATGCTACAAGATGCCACCCTGAAAGGGACTACTAATATATCACATGAACACACACATACATTTTTATTAATCAATTAATGTTTGTATTTACAAATATATTAAAACTGCATACTACTCAATCTACACTTGCATGTAATTATATCTGAGATTTATACAGCTCAAAATATCTTAAATTATCACACTATACCATTTCCTTTTCTTACTATAAAAAATAACAATTTTACTACATACATGTATACAACTAGTCAATCAACTATTGAGATATGGATTCTGCAATTCCTACACTGAATAGAATCAGAATACTCCATTATCCAACTTATTCAATTTTATCAATTTTTTTAATGGGGTTTAACGCCATTTTCAACACAATTCAGGTTGTATATGGCTTATCCAGTTTTATTGGTGGAGGAAGACCTCAGAATGAATCCGAGTAGAACCACCATCCTTCTGCAGGTAACTTGCAAACTTTCTAACATTTGACATGAAGTTTTTTGGAGCGAACAGGACTCATATCTATGACCTTAAAGGTGAGAGGTAAATCTTCTTCAGACCACTCAGTCAAGTAGGACCCTTGCAACTTTATGAATGAATCAAAACAACAGTTATTGTTTAGTCAGTGATGCCATTACGCCAGCTTCCATTCAACTCAACAAACTATCTTCTACTGTAAGCATAGATGCCGCCAGAATTAGGCATATTTGAGCAATCCTTGTTAACATCAAGGTGTGCAGACTTCTTAACCTTCCGTTGCTCCTCATCGAGTGAAAGCTTGTTTAATTGTATTATACAGAAGGTTTTATCACCTGACCTCTGAGTCAAAACAGACACCACATTGTTTGCAATGGCAACGACACACAATGTAATATATTAATCATCACAGATTGTGGCTGGGCGGGGATCAGAACTCACGACCCCTGGATTGATAGTCAGATGTGCTTCAGACCGAGTTAACTAAACCTGCTGCTGTTTTAATCTTATACGAGAGTAAATTAATGTAGTTCTGTCTATACATTCAAGTATGTTTTGCCCTGTAAACTACCAACAAATTTTTGTTCATTTCCCCGTAAAGATAGTTCTTCTGATCCAGTTTTAGGTCCAGATCTCTCCTGAAAATATATACAAAAGGTCTAGTTAAAATGTCAGCTGCAAAAAATGTTTTACTAAAACAATCTTTTAGTACCCGGTAGCTATAATTTTACATGGGATACTATGGTGCTTTTACTAAATATTAATTTTCTTCTTTATTCTCCACATTGTAAAACTCTTAAGTGTCATTTTTACATTAAAGGACATAGGACCTGGAAGCCTAAATGTTAGTTAATGTTACCAAAATAGATTAAAAGGGGTTGTAACTCCTGTAAAATTTGACAGACCTTGACAAATATCGAACTTAACCTATATAGTATAATTATACAACTACATCCCAAAATATTAATTAGACAAATAGACCCTTTCAGTAGTTGTTGATGGGAAACCAATCTGACAGACGGACACAAAAACGAACAGGTGCAACACTTAATAACCACTAACCATCCTTTGAGTGGCAGTATTATGATAATAGAACTACATTTGAGGCCGTCTTACATGGTTGCTTCCCGCAATAGAAGATAATCAAGCTTTAAGTTTAGTGCAAGGTAGATAACTCAAGCTTCATGAGTCTGTTTTAAGTTAAAGAGTTACCTACCTTGAGCATGGAAACCCTTTCATAGTCACAGCCACCACAATTCCTGAAAATATGGAAATATAAATTAACTGATCAATGTATATTAGTTCCATAAATACAAACATCAATATGATTGGAATAATACCAAAAATGGATAAGAAAAACATAATTTTCCGTTTTCCCATATTATTCCTATGTAAAAATCAAAGTCCCCTTACTGGGTCCCAATGGAACCTAGCCCCTTTATTTGAACAAATTTGAAACCCCTACTCATAGGGATCATTTATACTAATATAAACAAATTTAGCCATTCGGTTCTTGAGTAAAAGATTTTTAAATGAAAATTTCCCTATGTTGAACCGGGGATGGGCCAATTTTGACACTAGGGTCATGGCTTGAATAAATCTGGGAGAACCTGATTTAAGTGTAACTACATACAAAATATCAAAGCTCCCAGCCTTGCACTTTGGGAGAAGAATAGTTTTGAAATTTTGAAGAAAAAAAAATGATAAGACCCTGAGCAGGGTCAAATTTGACCCCAGGGTCTATGTTAACCCTTTACTCCATAGATACGTGTTTTCCCGCATCAATCACAGAAGGCCTTTGAAAACAGTGCAGGAAGAGTTCAGATTGCTCGTAACGAGCAATCTGAACACTTCCTGCACTGTTTTCCACTCTGTTAGTTAATATAAACATAATTCAACCATTGCTGATATGTGGTGAATTAATGCTTTCAATATTAGAGGTGTCCAAAGGCGTCTTTATGAAGTAAAGGGTTAAACAAATAAGTCCCTGAGGCAGGACCAATTTCAACCCTAGGGTCATGGCTTAAACAAAACTGAGAGAATTTGATTAGGTGATACTACATGTAAAATATCAAAGCACCAGCCCTTGCACTTTCGGAGAAGAAGAGTTGAAGAAAAAAAATGATAAGACCCTGGAGAGGGGTCAAATTTGACCCCAGGATCATAATTTGAACAAACTTGAGAGAGATTGGTGTAACAATGCTCACACCAAATTTGGTGATAATATGTCAAGCAGTTTCAGAGAAGAATCGCTTCAAGAAAAATTAACAAAGGATGAACGACAGACAGGGTAATCAAAATAGTATTGCTGAGGTGAGCTAAAAATGAATGAGCTCCACAATTACAAGTAATCAGAAATAATAACAGCACTGAATGAAAGATCAACTTACTTGCAGGCACTGGTGGGTATCTTGTCTATACTTATGGTCCTCGTCTTGCATGTTTTACACTTGAAGAACCTTTTTGTACCTTTGACCCTCTTGATGACGTGATTCTCTTTTTTACAGCGGTCGTGGACTGTGAACCATGTGTATTTACACTGGCAATGGAAGAATGGTGTTTAGTTTAATAACAATTAGTTATCTCGTACATGGACTGGTGGTAGAGCTACATTATACACACAACACTTAGCTCCCACCACCGAGGTCCTAGGTTTGGTCCAAGCTCGGTCCAAGACTTTTTTGTGAAATAATTTGACAGTTACTTGCGAAAGAACAGTGGGTCTGCTACATTCAATCTGAGGTCTTCCTCCATCTTGAAATATGGATATGCCATATATAAAATATTATGTTTTGAAAATGGTGTTAAACCCAATCAAAAAATATTCATTGTAAACCAAAATAATCTTTTATCTACTATAGAATCACTGGGTTCATAATTATAAGACAGTGGTCCAGTTGTTAAAATATGCTAAACTTTTAACATAGACTTGTTATGTTATTTTAACGAAAAATGTTAATTTCTCATTAAATACTTTTTTAACATGTTTGCTGTTGGTCAAAAATAGTTGAGATTAACATTTTGTTAAAATCTTGTTAAAAAATTAAACATACCTTTAAAACCTATTATTAAATTTAAGTTAAAAGTGAGTTTTTATATTTAGTGTTACATAAATTTTTGAGATATATCAATGTTTAAATACATTTAAAATAAAATAATGCAATCTTAAGTTAGAGATGGCAACCAAGACAACAAATTTGAGCACATGGTCCAGTGGTAGAGAATTCAGACCTATGATCTGAGGGTCGCGGGTTCGATCCTCCGCTACGGCTATGTGCGGTGTCATTGAGCAAGACACTCTGTCCACATACATGTATGCTTAGTACTTGTTGTACCCAGGAAAACTTCGAACATGATTTGTCTATTACTTGTAATAACTTGTTTCAAAATCGAAGTAAAGTAAATAAGTTTAAACTAAATTTGAAATACAATGAAATACTATTGTCCAATTCAACTGCAATATTTGAGAGAGTTTACTAATTGTAGTAATACTATATTTCCATACATGTAACATTGTATGCATTTAGCGACTCATCAGATCCTTGACGTTTGAACTATGTATTAAAACTATTCATACCTGCACACAATATGCCAATGTTACAGGGACCTCCTTGATTGAATCCATTTTCTCTTCCATCCTCTCTCTCTTTTCCAATGCAGAAAAATATTTTTCTTCATGTTCAGCCTCAGCCTGGAATACAAGAAATTAATAAGAATCCATGATAAATTATTTTTTCAACTGGGT
This sequence comes from Panopea generosa, assembly GCA_029582155.1. Taxonomy (NCBI): domain Eukaryota; kingdom Metazoa; phylum Mollusca; class Bivalvia; order Adapedonta; family Hiatellidae; genus Panopea; species Panopea generosa. The sequence goes on along the minus strand of CM055896.1, from coordinate 13,707,631 downwards.
GTTAAGCAATGTAATTTAAACTAGAAATGTTTTTGTTGGCACCAATGCCCCCGCTATTGCTTGTTTTGTTTGTATGGTGTTTAGCTTTGCTTTCAACATTTTTTTAGCTATATGGCGATGATGTATACTTGATGGTATTCTAAGCGCTGCCACACTATTGACAGAAAATGGCCATAAGCTGTAAAAGTTACCCAACTTTGACAAATATCAAACTTGATCTATATTTTATAATTATACAGGAACGCACCAAATATTGATTAAATACATATACCTTCAGAAGTTACTATTAATCAGAAATCTTTTTTTTTTAAATACCTCAGGCGAAGAAACAGACAAACAAACTTACAGACAGACAGGAGTAACTCTTAATGCCCCCTCATCATTCTTAAAATGACGGGAAGCATAAAAAATGATGAGGTCCATGGACACTGGATTTCTCTTCTGTGAAATTGTGGACAGATTTGTCCTCATATTAATTGCTTATGATACATGTAAATGCTTAAGAAAAAAAAATTTACCTGATGTCAGATCAATTAACACTCAGCCCTCTGGCCATGTGGCATTGTTTGTCCAAGTAAATACAATGTAGTGTTTACTTAGAGACATTTAGTTTGTCTAAGGGAAATGGCAGACTAGCAACCAATAATCATCACAGTTTGGATTATCAACTTGCATTGTTGTTGTTTTTTTAAACAAAAGCCAGTATAAATGGGTAAAAATGGAAACATAAAATGATGTTGACAAAACTATTCTGTATAATCTCTAGTTCTTTTTAATGTTGTTGTTTTTGTAACAATAATCTCAAATTTAACTAGAGCTATCACTGAAGGTGATGAATACCCCCGAACGCCGCCATGACAGAAAATGGTTTACCATTGTATGAAGTTTTATTAAATTATATCCAATAGTTTTAAAGTTATGCTCCAGACAAAAACCAGTACTTTAAAAGTAATGCTCAGGACAAGGGAAATATATCAAAGGGCAATAACTCTGTAATTAGCAAGAATAGAGTTATGTTTCCTGTACACTGCACTTCCTCTCATTATATTCTACCATTGTATGAAGCTTGATGAAATTCCATCTGGTACTTTTCAAGTTATGCTCCAGACAAGAAAAAATATCAAAGGGCAATAACTCTGTAATTAGCAAGAATAGAGTTATGTTTCTTGTACACTGCACTTCCTCTCATTATATTCTACCATTGTATGACGTTTGATGAAATTCCATCCAATACTTTTCAAGTGATGCTCCGGACAAGGAAAATTGCAACGGACAGACCGACCGACAGACCGACCACAGGGTGACTCCAATATACCCCCTCAAACTTTGTTTGTCGGGGGTATAAATATACTTTCATAGAAAAAAAATATATTTATTATGACTACGAGTAAAGACGTCACAAGTATATTTAGCCCCTGATTTCACGCATGTCATGTGAGAAAGATGGAACAGGCATCATTTTACACGAGATATTCACCTCCGCCAAAGCTCCTGTGTGTTTTGACTTGGCTTCCATTAGTTTCTTCACCTCTGGAGAGTTTAAATCAAGGTTGCCTAACAGCTTGGATTTCTTTCGTGGTGGCTCAGCACACTCTGGATCAGATGAACTCTTTTTTTCCGTATCTACAAATATACATATCAGATGTGTAACATTCCAATAGCACCCTCGGCCTCACCGTGGTAATATTTGGTGTTAATTAAGGAAAATTACAAGAGATTTCTATTAGACTATGGGTTAATTTAGTAAAAATTACAAGAGATTTCTATAAGACAATGAGGTTTTAAATATTCCAAATTAAAATCTCAATCTATTTGAATCCCAAACAAATGGTACACTTTCTCATTTGTTACCATGTGGCATAAGATGACAAATTATCAGTGGATAGTGGGTTTTATTAAAAGTCAGCCGCACTATTACTTGTGTACAATACCAAGGCATTTATTCATATTTGCGTAGACTGGTTCTATTCAGGTAGAAATTGATTGTTTAAGTTTCATAATAAATATAAAATAATTAAGTTAAAAACTAAAAAAACAGCCGAGAAAAAAAATAATCACACAAACTTTTAAATATTTATTTCTACTCATTTATTTTAACTTGATTGCCAAGTAAGCTCCAAGCTAAATATGAAGCGCTCTCAAGTGTGTTTCCTGGATAGACACAGTGCTGTCGATATTTCCTCTGTCTCCAATTTATGTCAACTATTCCGTGGAGCAGCAAAAGATATATTATATATAAGTTATGTAATGAGCAGATTTCTACCCACCTACAACATCTTCCACAACCCTCTTCCGTATCTTCTCTCTAGCTTCAGGTGATGTTAGTTTCTTCCGCACAGCGTTTGGATCTTGTTTCTCTAAACCACCCCGAGCTTTTATTTTTGCAATAGCAAGCTGCTGTAAACACACATGAACTGACTAAAACCTTCCATATTGAACGTAAAAAAAGTATATGTAATTGTTCATCTCCGTTCTGGCTATAACCTTCCATATTGAACGTAAAAAAAGTATATGTAATTGTTCATCTCAGTTCTGACTTAAACCTTCCATATTAAATATAAATAAAGTATATGTAATTGTTCATCTCAGTTCTGACTATAACCTTCCATATTGAACTTAAATAAAGTATATGTAATTGTTCATCTCCGTTCTGACTAAAACCTTCCATATTGAACGTAAATAAAGTATATGTAATTGTTCATCTCCGTTCTGGCTAAAACCTTCCATATTGAATGTAAATAAAGTATATGTAATTGTTCATCTCAGTTCTGACTAAAACCTTCCATATTGAACTTAAATAAAGTATATGTAATTGTTCATCTCCGTTCTGACTATAACCTTCCATATTAAACGTAAATAAAGTATATGTAATTGTTCATCTCAGTTCTGACTAAAACCTTCCATATTGAACGTAAATAAAGTATATGTAATTGTTCATCTCAGTTCTGACTAAAACCTTCCATATTGAACGCAAATAAAGTATATGTAATTGTTCATCTCCGTTCTGACTAAAACCTTCCATATTGAACGCAAATAAAGTATATGTAATTGTTCATCTCCGTTCTGACTAAAACCTTCCATATTGAACGCAAATAAAGTATATGTAATTGTTCATCTCCGTTCTGACTAAAACCTTCCATATTGAACGCAAATAAAGTATATGTAATTGTTCATCTCAGTTCTGACTAAAACCTTCCATATTGAACGTAAATAAAGTATATGTAATTGTTCATCTCAGTTCTGACTAAAACCTTCCATATTGAACTTAAATAAAGTATATGTAATTGTTCATCTCCGTTCTGACTATAACCTTCCATATTAAACGTAAATAAAGTATATGTAATTGTTCATCTCAGTTCTGACTAAAACCTTCCATATTGAACGTAAATAAAGTATATGTAATTGTTCATCTCAGTTCTGACTAAAACCTTCCATATTGAACGCAAATAAAGTATATGTAATTGTTCATCTCCGTTCTGACTAAAACCTTCCATATTGAACGCAAATAAAGTATATGTAATTGTTCATCTCCGTTCTGACTAAAACCTTCCATATTGAACGCAAATAAGGTATATGTAATTGTTCATCTCCGTTCTGACTAAAACCTTCCATATTGAACGCAAATAAAGTATATGTAATTGTTCATCTCAGTTCTGACTAAAACCTTCCATATTGAACGTAAATAAAGTATATGTAATTGTTCATCTCAGTTCTGACTAAAACCTTCCATATTGAACGCAAATAAAGTATATGTAATTGTTCATCTCCGTTCTGACTAAAACCTTCCATATTGAACGCAAATAAAGTATATGTAATTGTTCATCTCAGTTCTGACTAAAACCTTCCATATTGAACGCAAATAAAGTATATGTAATTGTTCATCTCAGTTCTGACTAAAACCTTCCATATTGAACGTAAATAAAGTATATGTAATTGTTCATCTCTGTTCTGACTATAACCTTCCATATTGAACGCAAATAAAGTATATGTAATTGTTCATCTCAGTTCTGACTAAAACCTTCCATATTGAACGCAAATAAAGTATATGTAATTGTTCATCTCAGTTCTGACTAAAACCTTCCATATTGAACGTAAATAAAGTATATGTAATTGTTCATCTCAGTTCTGACTAAAACCTTCCATATTGAACGCAAATAAAGTATATGTAATTGTTCATCTCAGTTCTGACTAAAACCTTCCATATTGAACGTAAATAAAGTATACATGTATGTAATTGTTCATCTCAGTTCTGACTAAAACCTTCCATATTGAACGTAAATAAAGTATACATGTATGTAATTGTTCATCTCAGTTTTAACTTTAACCTTCCATGTTTAATTCCACACCCTCAACCCACCACACCTCCACCCCAATATTTTCTATTTTATAACAAATAAAAATCTTATAAGAAGCAGACAAAGTGATCCCTAAGTATTTGTCATGTTATTCTGGGAACACAAAAACTAATTAAAATCTGTCATAAATAAAATAATTTTCTACTTTTCAAATTGTAGAAGATATTATTTCGAGTGTGAAACTGTTTAAAAAATATAAAAATAATAGTTAATGTTTAGGACGCATGGGCCTTATGTTTCGGTCAAAGGAGTTTTGGCTTTCAGAAATGAAATACAATAAAATAGAGGTCATGAAATCTATCCTTTATACTAGTGGTAAATAAGTAGGGTTTGCTATTGAAAATCCATAAAGTGAAACATGTCTTACAGTTAATACTGGATTTGATTTTGCAAAATTAATATAAATTAGGTTCTGATACTTTTAAAAATTGTTACAACAAAACAGGATGATGACATTAGTATTTCAGGGACTAAAATTTAAGATACTGCACTAGCAAAAAGAATGATCATTTAATACATTATTATCAGATGCTTAAGGGCCACAGCGTTGAGCCTACCAATACAGACCCACGCGTGAATGTTGTCCGATTATGGCGAATATTTAATGGCAGATTATTTTAAAATCTGTCAAGTGGTTTACAAGATATGGAGTCCATTAAAACCTTACTTGAGATATACCTCATTTTCATTAATCTGAATTGAATTTTTGTAGAAGGTAACAGTTGTCCCGATAATCCACTGACCTTGGCAAACTCCGCAGAAGCCTTCGTCTGTACTTTCTTGACAGGTGCATCCAGGGAGATTTCTTGTCCTGTACCGAGGCCCTTACCGAGCTTGGGCATGGCAGCGAGAGGGTCAACAATCCGTTTCTGCTGCTGCAACGTCTTCTGGTGTTGCTTCAACAAATCTTTAGCAGACACAGATGGGATAACTGAGCCAGTACCGTCTGTATTCTCTACAAGTATTCAGACATAAAAGTTACATAGTATATGTAAATCGCTTTTAATAATTGTAATATAATGCTCACGAATATAAATTTCACAGTACATAAAATCATTTAAAGCAAACAGTATCTGGACAAAAGCCCCTTGGTAGCTTTTAGGAAGTGAGATAAAAGCACCTTGGTAGATTTTAGAAAGTGGACAAAAGCCCCTCGGAAGATTGGAAAATGTGGACAAAGGCCCCTTAATTCTTTTGAAACAGTAGACAAAAGCATCAATTGAATAAATGGTGTTGTTTGAAGTTTATTAAAGTTTGCCCATAATTTATTTAAGGGGCTTTTTCCTAAAATGTACCAAGGGGCTTTTGTCCATGTGTACATTTTTTGACCAAGGGGTCTTTGTCCTACATTCCAAACCGTATCCAGCATTTGTCTCACATTCATACCAAACATCACTTTCTTCAAAATTGCAACATGATGTCAAAATTTTATGATTCACATATGACTATTATCTTTATCTAAATGGCAAAATCAATTCATAGCTAATGTTTGTAATTTTTCCATGCTAATGCTAAATAATTTTTTGTATCTTGTGTTTTCAATAAAAGCTAGTTTCATCATTAAGTTCTTGTTTGTTTCCCAAAAATATATCTTACCTTCTGTCACTGAGTCTTTCTTTACAAGATGTTTCACAAAATTCATGGCCCCGGCTGTAGGCACTGTCAACAACTCAAGTCTGAAAAAAATACAATATTCATAGTATAGGTTTTATGTTGATATGTACTTTATTTCATTTTAGACCAATTGATATAATGTTTTTGTGGACCTCAAGTCCGTTCCCTGAGGAAATGCTTCCATGGGGTAGTCGCTTAATTGGGGGTTATAAATAAGCCTTGTTTCTTCTTTTTTAAAAGTGTATTTTCCGTATTTTATTGTTCTCTTTTCTTATTTGAACGGCATTATTTATGTATTTTGAACATTTTTAGAGCATACAGGTAGTCATGTTTGAATTCGGGAATTTAGAAAAAAAAAATGATGCTTGAAAATTGGGTTATGAAAACATGATTTCGAAAGTCTATTTTCACCATGTCAACAGTGCACACACTGAACAGAAAGAAAAAAAACACAAAATTTTCTCCTATTTATACGTGTAAGCTAATTTTTTAGCTTTTGTGAATCCCTCTTTAGTCCATTTCCCGGGTAGAACCAGTACTTGGTGTTACTTACATGAGGCCATTGTGATTTAACCACCAACCTCAAGCATGAGCACCCAATATCCTTCCCAACACATAATCACTAATTCCACGAGTGACATACCCTATAGTTCATAAAATATGTAGGGCAATTTTAATGACACACATACATTTACGAAAATACAGTAAACTAGAGTACTGGGACTCAAGTCTTACAAATTTTTGTCTTTCTCCTTTATTTTCTGCAATTTCATCTCGTGCTCTGGTTCCAACTCGTGCAGTGACATAGTTGTCACTTTTCCCAGGCTCTTCCTTGCTTCTTGCGACTGCAATTTTTTTATAGTTATTTTATCTTGTGATGATTTCGTTTGAGGTCTGTAAATATATACATACATGATTATATAGGTTTTTAAACTTTTCATTTATCATATTAAACCGAGATTAGTCAAGAAAACAAGGTAAAAAAGCCCTTATATATGTACTTAAAAGAATCCATCCAAGTCACCACTATCATTATATACATGAAACAACATACATCTCACATTTGGTTATAGTCAAGATAGCAGGTTACTAACTCAAATTACAAACCTTTTAATAAAACTTTCAATACACAGTTGACAATCAATTTTGTTTATAGAATAGGAAAAGAAAACACAACATCACTGATAGGTTCAAAAACATGTAAAGAGATATTTTTAGGCTTAAATCTTCTGATAAACTTTTTATATTATTTTATTGCAAACTCTTTCAAACAGTCACTGATGAAAATGATGAAAATGATGAAAGTTCATCATATCTAATTTTAAACACAAAACAGGGTTACGTACATGTGAGTTTTTTGTTTTTAATATATTTTTTTCCTTTATTTTACCAAGACTCGTCATAAATTTCAGAACCAAACTTACTTCATAGAAGTGAATGTTTGCCCACCATAAAAGAAACAGCCATTATTACTGCTTCGCTTTTTCTGCTCAAAGGCTTTTGGGACCACACCAGTACTGCAAAATATCAAGAAATACAACATTTTTTAATCACTGTTTTAGAAAAAAAGACTACCTGATAATGTATGAGATTTCAATAACCAGGAGTAAAGATATACTAAGATAGTCACCTGACTAGACGATGGTTTACGTTTTACATATCTAACTAGAAAGTATCTGTCGTCACAAATACCCTGCTATTGATCAGAAACCAATTTTTTACTGAAATTTAAATTGAAAAGGGGCCATAACTCAAGCAAAATTTGATCAATAATGACACTTCAAAAGTTCTTGATCGGAATTTTTTACCTTGGATGGACAAACAAATGAAAGAACTAACAGACAGGGATAATACTTAATGCCCCTTCAAATGGCTGGGGGAATAATAAATCACTGCAATCTGAAAAGACAACAGACTCAGTATTATAGTAATAATTCTAAGCTTTAAAACATCTACTGATATCGTTAACAAACACTATGGAGCAACTTTTTCACTATTTTTTTGTATTGTTTCACTCCTTATTCTGCTGGCTTGCTCAGCTGGTAACATCCGTCAATCCAAGGGTCACGAGTTTGAATCCCTGCATGACCAGAGTTTCTGTGATAACTGGCCATGCAACTCAGTTCTCTGTACATGATCTCCCACCTCTAAATACATGGGGAAGTAGTCAGTGACTTGCAGAGATAAGGTGTGTCTAGTTAACCTAGCCTATCTGATCGCAGGACCAATAATTAGGGGTGTTGACAGCCCTTACTATTGAAACCCCAAACAAAAGCAACATCTAACCAATATAAAATTAACTTAATTATTTAAAAAACGGAAGCAAGTTGTTCTCCGTCCTCCATGTTTACCTTGCCTGTAATTCTGTTCGTTTAGAACTGGTTTTCCTGTATGCTGCCTGCACATGATAGGTACAAAACTCTCCCTGATGTCTGCAACCAGATCAATGTTACATTGAATAAAGTATATTATATAAATATAATGTATATGGGCCCTTCTCAGCTATTTGGAAATAGTAATGGCCGTCACTTTTTAAATTGTATTTTCTATTAGAAATAAGATAAATAAAAAACTATGTTTTAAATTTGTTGTTTGTTAATTCCTCAGATAGAAAAAACAATATCTTGACTCAATTCTCAGAAAATGGATCAAATTTGTATTTGAAACTTGAAATGTCAAGGAATATCCGTCATCCATTTTGGCTTGAAAATGAGGGGACTTCAATCATGGCCAAATTTTCCCCGTTTAATCTATATGACAACAGTAAGTCATTTGCTAACATTTAAATGAAATAATACTTGTAACTATTCACTATAACTATTAAATGAATATGTTACAATTGATAAAAAAACTTGTTAGAAATTGATGCATACGCCTATTACGGCATCCGTCAAAACAAGAAGAGTTGTCGGCATTAAAAAAAATATATTAATCATGTTGTGATGATCAAAAAAAATCCACATGTTTGGAAAACATATTTCCATCGTAGGTTTTAAAATAACAAACTTTGTATATAACAATGACAAAGCTGTAAAATTCAAATTTTATTCGGGAATCGAAATGTCCGTCAATTCCGTAATTGGCGTATGCCGAGTCACGAATCCACTAGAACGATCTAGGGGACTTTTTTATCGGGAGTTAAAATTTGCCTGAGACCGTTTTATGTGTACTACGTCATCGATACCAGTGCAGATTTTACATAAAACAAAAATATGGAGGTAAGTTTGATGTCTGTCAACCGCTCAGCCAAGTAATGGGCGTCACAGAAAAATTGAATCATTGTTTTATCATCCCAACACAATACTTGTGTATAATTCGAAGTAACGATAGCAGTGTACATGGATTAGAGAGATGACACACGGACACACGAGAGTATTCTCCTTACTTTCAGGAGTATTTTAGAAAAGTCGAGATCGGCAATTACAGTTTGACAGAACTTGTTTGTACGGACATTTTTATTGACAGACATTTATCTGAGAAGTAATTGCCGTTCATGCTTTATTCATATTTATTTCATTTTTGATGCTGACTCGATTGAATAAGACTTTCAATGATGATGACTTGGCTGTAGCTGTTGGCCTCTTACATTTAAAGTGTGTGCAGAATATATAAGAGAAAATATTTTGATTTTTTATTCGGAAATTATGCTTTGACGATGTATGCGTGATAGACTAAATCTGTTAGTATTTTGTCAAGAATAATGTCCGTCATCAAATATATGTCAATCATAATTTCCATCACATGCATGAGGCGTTTTATTTGTATTGTTCAATTAAAATTTTATGTAGCCTTTAAAAACATTAAGAAAATATAAACTTTATTCATAATTTTTGGAGCAAGAGACTAACTTCCAACTGTCAACACTTAACTATCAAATAGTAGTTTGGCAGTTATTTTGACCAGACTGTCTTGTCAAAAATAATTTTCCAAATACAGAAATGTAATTTGTGATTAGAATTTTAAAGCAAGCATCAGTGTCATCTTTCAAGTGATAGTTTTTTCTTGGAATATTAATTGTTAATAGAGTTTTACAATTTAAAATTGGCTTAGCATAAATAATAACAATGTTTGTACTGTTTTCGTGATGGAAATTATGTTTGACTTGGTTTAAAAATAGTTCATTATGTCCAACACATCCAATACTGTTACAGAATAATTTCAATATAAACAAAAATGTTAAACCCTATACTGCTTACACATATCTCCCTACCACAAACTTGTGGAGAATGCTGCCACCCCCACCCCCCGGTGCAGAAGGCTTTTGAAATAGGTGAAGGACCAGTTTTAATCATAGTAATAAGAAATCATCACATGCCCTACACTGTTTTTTCTTCTATCACAATAAATATGAAAAACATACGAAAATTGCATGTAATTTCTATGTTGGACTTTGAAGTACCATTTTAAATGCCAGTTAGTCGGTAAAAGGTACAACAAAAGCTAAATGGTACATTTATTTTGCAGAATATCAATGATCTCTGTGCACCTATAACAAAGGAACCAAAACCTATTAGCAGTAATAGTAATAACTTGACATAAACTCCTGCTGAAAGACCAAAAAGGTAAAATAATTAAATCAATTAATTTAGTAGACTACTATATAATTATATGAGCAATCTTGCGAGAAAAAAGGACGCGGTCAGACATTTATGACTTGCGTACAACCAGATTAACCTTAACTTTCGTACAGTGTAGACAATATTGTTTGCTATTTCATCAGTGAATGATTTTATTAATTAAAATTTTAAATCAATATTTGTAAACAGCATAGAGGATCAGGCTATGCAGAAACCTAGTCTGATCTGGGTCAACATTGGTCACAAAAGTCTGAGTTTTTCTCAAGATAAAGATCTATACTATTAAACATAGAGTTCTTTATAAAATGAAATTATAGCTTTTTCTTGGAGACTTTTTAGTTGTTTTATAAGAATCAAGCTTTCACATACACATATTAACAACTTACACATATAATTTCTGATATATATAACAATAGAGGTATGTCTTATATTTAAAACATGCATTTGATGTCATCAGGTATCCAGAACAAAGGAAGAATGATCCTGTTTTCAAAGAAAAAGAAAGGCTGAGAAAGAAGATTGCTTGGCGCCAAAGAACGGAAAAGCATAATTTGTTAACTTCGCGTCCGTTCATCACACCAAACTCTCAACTAACCTGTCTAGTCTCACAGAGATTGACCCACTCTCGACTGACCCGTCTAATGGACCAGCGAATGAAGATTCAATCTTGATGAACATGTCTCCAGCTGTGACTGATGACCCACCCACTACTGTACTATCACAGTTACCTGATCATCAAGCTGACCTGAGGTCAGTATCTATACACCAATGTATTTCATCAAAGCAAGCTTTCAATAGAACTTACTCACTGGTTCATTTAAGTAGTACTACTGCAGTCAACCATGTAAAAAATCCATGTTGCTAGGTTGTTTAGTGTCTGAATGTATTGAAATGATACTCACCATGATGGTAAATAAAACAACATTTCTTTTCAAAAACATTAACAAGTTCTGTACTGATACGCTATTGTAAAAAAGAGTTAAACTTTCTTGTAAATAATTTATAAATTTATAATTTCTAAACAATTTGTTATATATTTTTCAGTTTGTCTCACCACCTAATGATGAACTGGCTGACATGGGATATGGGTCCAGTTTTACAGTCGAGGGCAGGCTGGATGTTGGAACAAAAACTTCTTTTTGTCTCCAATTTTGATATTGTGCACCGTCTTGATCAACCAGCCTTGTTACAGATTGGCTCAAGATCTTATTATCATTTTCTTTTTGTAGTGTCCATAATTATTTAAAGACTCATTAAACTTCCTAAACGGTTGTTTTTAGTTTTAATGCAAGTCAGTTTTAATCTTCACAATAATATAATACATGTTTATTTGATTACTGAGACTTTGCAAATGGAAAAATAAATATAAAGCATATTATTAGCTAGTACATAATTATGAACGGGTTTTGTTTACAAATTAATGTTCGTCTCTTTTCGATAAATACATTGAACAGAAAACGAGGAGTTACTAATTTTGGAACGCCTCGGTTGGTAATATATGATCACTTCATTTCAGAGAGAAACATAGTATGGTGAACTGTAGGGGATGCAGTTAAAAATTCAAATAACCGTCTACAGTTTGAAAGTTTTTAAGAACATCCCCTTTGTTCCCCTTGGTGTATTAATGAACTGGAACCCACAAGCTAATTTATTGCATGTTAGCAACGAATCAACCATATAGAATTAAAAATAAATTTACGCTTTTAATAACTGAACTTAACAAACACAATATTGACTATGATAAAGTGATTTGTGACGTAGTGTCGCGTGTGATAGTATCATGCGTATATACAAGGGAGGATCCTAAGTACGAGTTACCAGACCAAAATACATAATGTTAGTGAAGCCATAACTCCAAACTTGTTAATGTACCCCTTATATAACGGTCTTAATGGTATTAATCTACACACTACCACTGCAGTATTCATTTGTGTACTTCCGAACACTAGGGGCGGCACAGTCGGAAAGAACCGAGTCATTACGGTATAACAAAAGTTTAAGGAGGCTTTAATATATAGTATACTTAACTAAATTCTTGATTTAAAACTGTGTGCATATTTGAACATTCACTGTCACTTATAAATGTGTTTTGGGTAAAAGTTCCTTGCTTAGTATGATACTGAATTTTGTATAATCTACTTTTAAAATATTCAAATGTTTATGACAAACAGATGTTAAAAACAAAAAATAATGCCATCTTAACGTTCCATTTATATTTTGCAGCTATATCTTTAATTATTATCAACTTATAATAACTATTTGAATTGATTATAGCTTTAATTGATTATAGCGTTTGTGTCCTTTATTGTATTTTACCCAAGTGCAAATCATTCAGATTGGATGTATGTACATGTTTCGATAAAAATCAATAAAAAATGTTCGCCTTAATTGTGTGTTTAATTAGATGAGTAAAATTTGAGAATAGTCCACTTAAATGCATATGGAGTCACAGGTAAAGTTAATTTCTTTACCACTTGATAAACCACTTCAGGGGTATTCAAATAATATTATTTATTACAAATGATATTGGAGTAATAGGCGTCACTTTTTTTTGGTTGTCAAAATGTCAACAGTAATGTCCGTACATAAAAGTGTCTATATAATTATTAAATGTCACTTTAACTCTAAAATATAATATGAAAGACATTTGAAGAAATCTGATTGACTTGTCCATAACAAGATTTTCTATGGGAAAGAGGATCTGCTTAAAGGAAAAAAAGAAATGCAGCCAGGAATAAAAGTAATAGGCGTCACTATTTTTAACTGTACTACAGGAAAAAAAAAGAAACTTTTTCTTAATGGTAGTTGTTTCCAGTGTATGAAAACCTGATAAATGAATTACTTAACAGTTACTTAATAGTGATTTTGGCAGGAAAAAACTGTTTAAAATGAAAATTTGATTTGTCAAGATAATAGGCGTCACTTCGTGGTGTCTTTACTGAAAACACTAAAAAGTTGTTAAATAAGCCCTACGCTATCTTTTTATTATCAGTTTAAGCATTTATGATGTATCTATAAGTGTCATGAACTGAAATTAAGTGGTTTTACCCATATCTAAAATTTGAGAGATAATTTCCTAATAGCTGAGAAGGGCCCATATGTAAATGTATAAAAAAATTTCTTGGATGTAGAATCCGCATATATACATTTACATTATACCCCCGTCAGATTGAAGAGATAATCAATCAAGTTTGTTACAAAATCATTTTTTAACGCAAAAAACATAATTTTCAACACATAACAGGTAATATATCCAATATCCAATTCTGTTGAATGAGAGCCTCCGAATTAACCAAGCTGGATACAATTAAGTCACATATCAAAACCACTATGTAGTCCACAGCCTTCTTAGAAAATGTAATTGGAAAATCATCGTGCCATTTCAATGAAGGTGAATAATAAATTTTAAAAACATTTCGCACAAAACATGAACAAATGAAAGAGATCAGAACTTTAGGCTTTTTCATTATTCTTAAGTCTGGATATCGTATCCATATGTATGTTTCTTTTGTAAAATTGTGGCTCCAAGAATTTTTTCCAGGAGGCTTATCAAATTAGGAATGTTAGTGACATTTTTGGTTTGCCTGATAGAAATTGAAAACTATATAACCGGCAATACAAATGCACTAACAAGCAAATTATGTTTGTTTTTTCATGTCAATTCATTGATAAAATTTACCACATTGTTTAGTTGAAAAATATGTAGCTTTTCTTCTACTTTTGCCGGGGTGGCATAATCTGGGAAAAAACATGGACAAGTGAATCTTAAATTTTACTTGTCTGTGGGCGAAATATATTTGTTCCTACATGTGTATACAAAACTTTCACTTAAAACGAAACAAATGACTAAATAACTTTGACTTAGAACTTACAGAAGCCACTCAATGACAAGTCATCTTTTAATCCCATGAATTGACAAGATTTCAAATATCTTTTCTCATCATAAACGCTAAACACATGTTTATAAAATGAGACATTTTCACATGACTTTTCATCTCGACTTTTTAACAGACTGGATAATTCACTTGTTTTGGACACAACAACTCTGACAATGAATTTCACCAACCTTGTGTTGATGTTTCAATACTGACTTGGCCATTAATGACAGGTTCTGTGAAAATACACTGTGGTCTTGATATAATGCGGCACAATATAACACGAAGCTAGATATTACGCAGTTCTGGCTATATCGCGGTCCAGCTCTTTGGCTTTCTATCAATACCGCAGTGTATATTTACCTAGACACTAACATACACTCTTACTTGTTAATGAAGGATGAACATGGCTGGCCAGACTTTGTTGTGCTTTTACATCGCCCAAGGTCCTTTGATATACCCATCATCAGTAGCTGTTGGGGATGATTAATAGTGAACGCTACTTCGTTCTGCGACTAAAATAAACATATCCATCAAGTTGAGGGCACCAAAATTCAAAATCATTGTACAAAAATATTTTGAAACAGTAAGATTTTGTCAGGTATAAATAATTAACAAGTAAACATGTTAAAGTATATTTTTTAATTTGGTTTAACACCATTTTTCAACAAATTACAGGCATCTATTGGTGTACCTCATAATGAATTTTAGAAGAACCATCATCCTTCCTAAGATAACTGTCAAACTTTCTAACATAAAGTTTTTGGACAGAGCTGAACTTGAAAACAAAAACCTCAGTGATGACAAGAGAGGTGAGAGGTTAGTGATCTTGAGGCAGAACTTTAGACCACTTGGCCAAGGGAGGATCTTCCACTTTTAAATACATATAATGCAGCCCGATATAACTCTGGCCCTTGGAGCCAAAGAGTTGGACTGCATTGTACACGGAACCTCATTATAAACACCAGCATGTGCTATAGAAACACCAAATGTGGAGTGAGTGACATAATCTGTGGAAATTAAGACAAAAGTCTTTCTTTCTGTTTCTTTCACTTTATTGTGCAACATATGAAATGACTACTTACATTCTTAATCATTATTTATTCTGACATTATATTTTTTTATGTTTGTTTTGAAACTGATATTCTCCTTCCACAATCTTTATGCAGATTTTCACGTTTCATTTATTAGAAATCTGTATATAGTCCCCAATAAAGAAGGTTTTCGGATAAAGTGTAAACAAATGGCTTCTCACAAAACATGACAAAAGGCTGAGCTAATTTTATGTGTGATAAAAAGGATGGAAGAATGTTTGTCAGCGTAAATCAATTAAAACCAGTCCTAGTTATAACAAGTACATATTATCATCTGTGTTGTTATTTCGGTGTAATTTATGCACAATAATGTGGTCAGAGTTGGAAAAAAAAACACCCAATATCGCAGTTCAGATTTTTCAATCATTTCATCAATTAATATAACAAGATTTTTAACAAATCTGGTTGGAAACAATAATTTGATATTTGGGTGCCACATAAAAATTATATTATTACAAGTTCTGTGTTATAATGGACCACCTATAACAAGACTGAAGTGTAAATACACGAATGTAACTTAAAGGGATTATATCAGGAAAAATGCTATAAATATCTCAAATAAAATTATTTTTAAAATGGATAAAACGCATTCCATTTTCTTTATTAAATTAAATCTGAGTGATTTGTTATGTCTAATTCACCAAAAACGTGACAAAATCAATATTTAAATTGGAGTGGTAAACTTGAAACAAGATCCCAATTCTAAAAATAGACAACACTAAAATACTGTTTGACGACCTTCGCATCACCATACAAACTCTTTCTAAGATGAAACAATATCAACTACATGTAAACCAAATCAAGATGAAATCACAGGACTCAGTTAATACATCACAATATATGAGAGAATCTATTTTAGTCTAACCTAAAAGTTAGGAAATCCCTTTTCAATATACTATTTTGGCATAATTAAATAGATACATGTATCCTTTTGACGATACAGGGTCAGTTTGTATAGGCATGATATTTTGGATAAAATGTTTTTAACCAATTTTAAAATTTTGAAAAAAATCCTGATACATGTATATTCCCATTAAGGCAAGAATGTAAATGCAAGTATAAAATTAACTCAACAAAATCACCTTCTCTGCCTTGTCCATAAGTGAAGGATTAAGGAGACCAATGACTACTCCCTGGTCATTCTTCCAGTGTTCCTTGTATACATTGCCAAATAAGAAAAATGTAATGGTCTTCTCGCAGTTCTGTAAGTCACTCAACTTCCAGATACAATATGGTTTGCCCTGAAAATGCATCAATGGAGTAAAAACATGGAATGTTGAAAATATTAATCATGAAAATTCAGCTGAATTCAATGTTTCGCCTATATTGTTGTTTTATAAACAGGAAGCATTGAGAAGTCTATCTGTCGACACAGGGCCAAAGGTACGCAAGAATGGTTTAAATAAGCTAAACAGTATCCAAGAAACAGATATAAACTCAAAGAGTTAAATATTTTAAGGCCAATTTATGATTATCTGTACAAGTCACAGTCTCGAGCATGATTTTGAGTTTCTATATAAACTGTAAAACTAACCCAGCTGTCCCACTTGGGTCTATAACATAGCAATGAGATTTAAGCACATTAATTGGTCAGTTGCTTTTTGAAAAGGAGAATGACGTAAGTTTGATATTAAGCATTAAATAGCACTGAATTTGTGGGACAGGCATAGAATTCCCTGTTTTTTCATTGGAGTTGAACAGTCCAGATGGACTTAGTATGTTTTTTCCAGGCCATACAGTATAAAAAAACCCATATCAAGTAGTGTGACAAAAACGCAAAATTTGAGTCATGGAAAACCTTGTGATACAGAGCTAAACACAAATATTTAAAGTTGATTACTGATGCTGCCACCACGGCTGCAAAAGTAACATTGGCTTTTTTTGTTTCGAGGCGAGACAATAAATACTGTTCATTACTTTTGTATAAAATTCACTATCATAAAGCACTTACAATCCCTTACTTCTTACATACAACCTAATATCTGAGATAGCAAGTCAGAAAACTAGAAATTATTTATGTTTTGTAGACCGCCTTACCGCTGCTGATTGCCTTGGTTCCGTCTTGTGAACAACCACGCCCATAGTTACCCAGTTGTCCTTCTGTAGGTCAGCCGTGCCATACTTAGACAAGAGACGAGATACACTTAACAGCTGACGACCAGACATTTTTTGTTTGAACTCAGCCATGGAGATCCTTGGATTTCTAAAATAACAATTTTACTTTCAGATTTAAAATCTTGATTAATGATAGTAAAAAAGGAAAATACCTATAAAACTGTGCATAAATGTGGTAATTACTTATAAACAACCATACTATATGTGTGTAAAATGGGAATTGTCATACAAAAATTAATAAACTGCATTACATGAATATTTATTTATCTATGCATGTCTTTCATATTTTTAATAACTTCAAGATCATTTTCAACACATTACAGGTTATATATGGCATCCAACTGTACAAGGGCCATCCTTTAATAAACGTTTGTTTTTCTGTACTTCGAAGCAGAATTTTCATACGGATACATGTAGGTTGGAAGCTTTATTTTCATTTTTGCCAGATTTTGATCTTGTATAGTCCTTTGCAAACAAAAATGGACAGAAATCATGAAAAAAGTAAATGCTTTGAAAGTTAATAAAAAATTAATTTTTACAATTTTGAATGAGTAGATAGGAGTATGGCAAACAATTTTTTTTTTCAAGAATGGCCTAGGTAAAGAATATCTCAGATGCATGTAAATAAATGGGAGTAGAACTAACGCTCTTCTGCAAGTAACTAGCAAACTTTTTAACAAAAAATGGCTAGATCAAACGAAGGTCGAGTCAAACCATTTCCAATGAATAATGTACCTTGTTCTATTGAGCATTTCACTCATTGTTCAGAAATGATGTTTTTTGTCATTTTCTCTTATTTATAAATTTAGTAAACAAGGCCCCACCCTCAGGGCCAAAACGTGAGACCCAAAGACATGCAATTCACAATTTTTATAAAGTACCCATATATGTCCATTATCATGCTCACCATTTGATTCCTAGTACTTCATACAGTAAGAAGAAGATTTTCAAAGTTTACCTTAAATTTGATTCATCCTTAGTTACCAAAGTTGCATACAACATTTCATTACGACTGAGCTTACGTATTTAGAGAAGAAGTCGAAAATGTCAATTGTTTACAGCTGCACGACGGACAAAAAGGATTGAAAAAGGTCCCTTGAGACAAAATCTCAGGTGAGCTAAAAATTCTTAATCTAAGTTCAGCATTTCTTTTCTTAATTTACGGTAGTTAAAGTTTTATAAACTAAACATACATTATTCTAATACCACAGAAAGGGTCTGTCACAATTTCTCGGACGTCTTCCTTGGGTACATCTGAACTTGCTGGTTTCTGCCTGTATTCATCTTTCACGCGATATTTGCCACTTATGGTACCAGTCTCTGGGTCTAACAAAGGTTTGTCTGGCTGAGTTGGCTGTTGAACTTTGGGAGTAAATGTGGATTGAAACACCGACGCCTTGGGCAAAGATCGTCCTCCTTGAATGTCAGTTACATTGGGCAACGATTAATTATAAAACTTCTATAAGAAAATTAATACATTAACATTTACTGATATATGTACAAAGTGCCTGTAAAGAAATGTGTAGTAAATTCATTTTTTTAACATCAATTATTGTACATATATGTTTTTAAATTTAAAATGAACATATTTACAAAAAACAATCCGACAAAAAATTACAAACTAATATTACCATCCCACTACAATTACAGAAAAAAACTGTGTCAGTGTTTACCTCTATTAAGCATCCACCTGTCTTCACAAATCACATCTTCTAGTTACCGTTTTTAAAGTTATAGTTATAATCAACCTGCATTAAGCAGTCACCTGCCTTAATTAAGGGGCCATTTTTGCTCTTTCCCTTGAGTGGTTGCTTAAGGCAAGTTTAGCTGTATGTTCAACAATTTAATGGAGAATACCAACCTGCCCAGGTAGATCTACATGCTGATGACTTATTGAGAACCGCAGTGTCATAATTAGCTGTATGGGCCTCCCTCTTCTTCGATCCTGTGTTCATCAATCTCTTCATCTCTTTTCCTTCTACACTCAGCTTTGATTTCTCACCTGCCATAAAAAGGGGAATGTATAACAAGAGATATGAAGAATGGAAGAAAAACATTATAGATAACATGTTTATACAATCCATTATTACATTAGTACAAAACTATAGCCAACCTATATGGGGTAAAACAATTTATTTTTATGTTTATTTATTTATTTATTTTGTTGGAATAGAATTTAATGCCGTTTTCAACACATTTCAGGTTATATATGGCAAATTCATTTATATTGAAAAAGAACAAACAATGAAAATTGTGTGCATGTTAAAAACGTTTTACAGGTCAGGCCATCCTTAAAAAAATGTGTGTTTGCTGTGCTCCAACCCAGTACTTTTCATGTGGGTAAGTAGGTAGCTATTTCTTTTTTGCCAGATTTTGGTTTTGTATAGTTATTTAAAAAAAAAAAATAACAGAAAATTTGAAAAAATAAATTAAACGCTTTAAAAGGCAATAAAAAAGTTTGGGTAGCTGCAATTACGAGTGAGTAGGTACATGTAGGAGCACAGCAAACATATTTTTTATGGATGGTTCAACATCGTTGTTCTTCATTGTTTTAAAACTATTAAACTTGTATTAAACCCCATAAAAAAATATATATTTAGGAAAATGTTTTCATAAATTGGTGGTAAAAAAACACGTTTTTGGGAGGAGAAAATGGAGAGTGAAAAACACTGCAAGTGTATAACTAACCTCCATCTAACTCATCCCAGTCGCTGTCGTCAGACTCCCCAAATATACTTCTGGCATCCACAGGCGGGGGATCTTCTGTCTTCTTATAGAAACATGTTGCAGGTGTCTCCTGAGTTTGAGTTTTAGTTGTTTTGTCTGGTATGTCCCGTATTCTGTCTGTTGATGTTTTCTTGGACGGAAAAAAAGGATTGCTCTCATCAGCTTCTGGAACTGAAGAAAGACAAAACACGACAACCTGAAACATGTCTCATCTACTACAAATACTGTAAAAGCATCAACATTCTTGAGGATTTAAATTTTGTTTTATTTAAGAATACAAAGCAACCAGTCTTTAAATAGTCTTGGTGATTTAAACAGAAATAAATTTTAAAACGAAGCAATTAAAGGGTCTCGCGCAGAGATTGAACTAATAAGGAACAAATTTTTTTTTATCATAAATAAGTAAATATTTGCCGGGCCCGATAAGCTCAGTCAGTAACGCATCTGACTATTAATCGGGGGTCGTGAGTTCGAATACCCACCTGACAACAGTCTCTGTGATGATTGATAAACGACATTGTGTCTCATTATCATTTTTCTCTTATCCCTGATTCAAGTGGGAAAGTTTCAGTAACTTGCGGAGATGGGATGTGCTCAAGTTCTGGTTAACCTTTCAGGATCTCAGGAAACGGTGGCTAGGTCAACTGATCATCTGTAAGCCCTCGATAGCATAAAAATGATGCTAAATATTCAATAAATCAATCAACTGAAAATATTTAACAACACTTTCAGATACATTTAGCCATTTCTTTGTGTGGTTATCACAAACACAGCAACAAAACTCAATACACCTATTGTTTCAGCCAAAAAAAGAAAATTTGATTTTGTGACCACAAATTGTGAAAAATGTTTTTTTCACAAATTTATGTCAAATGCCAAATACTTATATTAGGAAATACTGAGTGCTTAAAATCAATACTTTACAGCCGGCAATAAAAGTCAAATATCTAAATGTTTACTGTTTTGACAACACTTAATTTGCATTTATTTTATTTAACATAATTTCAAAAAAAAAAAATTATTAATTACTAAAAATGGATTGATCTCCCGATATCTAGTTCACAAATATTCAAAAAAATAAATTGTATTTATTAGAAATGTGTCTGTTAACACAAATGCCCCTGCTATTGATCAGAAACCAAATTTGTAATCGAAATTAAGTAAAAAACAGGCCGTAACTCCTGTAAAAGTTAACTGATGTCGACAAATATCAAACTTGCCTTTGTATTTACAATTATACAGGTACATATTAAATAAAAATTAATGACATAAACCCCTTCAATGTTAATGAAGCTCCTACCCTGCAGTTTTGGAGAAGTTTTGGAAATTAAAAACACTACTGATAAGCCCCCATGGTGTATTCAATTTGATCCCAGGGTCATGATTTGACCAACTTAAGAAAACTTCACATGAGAATGTTTCACTCTAAATTTGGTGAAACTGTGTTGGCAATTTCAGAGAAGTCGTTTGAAGCAAAATTCATGAACAGAGAAAGTATAACACCAGGTGATTAAAATAGCTCAGGTGATCTAAAAATAGGATATTGATAACTGTTTTTGGTGTCAGAGATAGAAAAGATAATCTTTATACAATTTACCTTTATTTTTATCTTTATTCAGGATCTGTTTTTCCTTTGTTTGAACGCTTTCTTTGTGCACCTTTCGCTTGTCTGTACTCGGGGTGCCACGACTTTCTTTGTGCGCCTTCCTCTTGTCTGTACTCGGGGTGCCAGGACTTTCTTTGTGCACCTTTCTCTTGTCTGTACTCGGGGTGCCACGACTTTCTTTGTGCACCTTCCTCTTGTCTGTGTTAGGGGTGCCAGGACTTTTCACCTTCACGCCTGAATCTCTTGATTCATGATGACTATGTTTATGTTTATCAGAACTTGGTCTTTTATTATCAGTATCAGACTTATGTACAGAACCTCTCGATTTATGATCACTGTGGCTATTCTGTTCATGACTTGATCTTTTATTAACAATCTCAGCTGCAACACTTTTGTTTTTATCTTTACATGCATGTTTTTCTGTGCTATGTTTTTGTTTCTGAGAGTGTTTATGTTTTGATGTGGATACCGGAGATTTCTTTTCTAACAGATTCTGTAATTGCTGCATTCTTTCTGCCATGGCTGCCATTTCAGCTGAAACAAAAGGAATCACTTATATTACATGAAAGAATTTCATGGAATTTCATGGAAGCAAAATTCTTGTCTGCATCGCTTTATCACAAATTGAAACTATGAAGAAGTCTAGCTAATGATGCTAGGCCAACGCAAGACAAATATTATAAATACAGAAATTGGGATGCAATATCTTATCAGGCCAAATAAAATAAATGTTGTATTTACAATTTCCTGTCTGACCATTTCAAAGTCATTTTATGCCATTGAGATCACAGACAACACTCTTTCCCATCATCCTGAACAGTTAACCAATCTCAAGCACTCCAATCTCTACAAGGACATGTATATGGATAATTAATGTATACTGTTATTTTGAAAAAAAAAAAATTAATGACAACAAATTTGCTATCATCAAAAACCTCATAATAAATTATACAGTTGCAAATTTCAAAACTTATACAATTTTTCATTAAAATTTGCTCATTGAACTAAGTTTCTTGAGTTACTTGTGTTCAAATTGAACATACCGTTTAGCCGAATACCGCATGTCATGGTAAAAATCAAACTAAATTGCCAAACTGTTCAAAATATTTAATACTTCTTTATATTTGTAACATTTTACAAATAAATAGTAATTTAAATCAACAAACAGATTCTTGAACTACTGTTTACACTGTTTTTGGTGACGTTAACAAATGAAGTAGTAATACATGGGACACGGAAACGTGGTGATTTTACCAAAAGTATATGCCATTTTTAATACCCTTAAATCTAAACGCACCAACCAATGAAATCACAGGAAATTTTTGAAGGGTGTTGGAATAACTAATAGCTTTCCCACTTGAATCTGTAAGAGCTAATGACGATAAGACAATATTGTATTGATATACAAAAATAGCGACTGTGGCCAGACGGTGGGATTTAAACTCACAACACCTGTATCAATAGTCAGACATGCTATACTGACTGAGCTAAGCAGGTCCATTCTCACTCAACATGACCTGTTGAGTGGTTCTATTCTAATACTGAAGTCTAAATAAAAAAATACAAATTTGTATTACTGCTGTCAAAATAATGACAAATCATTTAAATGACTATATTAAAAAGCCTTTGGACATGAACATCAACATACAATAGGTTTATAATTAACATTTTGTACATCAATAAGCTCACCTTTAATAGCATTATGGGCTATTTCTTCTTCATCCGATGGTTCTGCATCACTCGTCACCATGGAAACATCCTCTGATTGGTCACCACCTAATCTAGACTGTAACTCATCATTTTCAGTAGATTGTGTCTTTGACTGTGACATCAGATTTTCCAGCTCATCAAAATCTGCATCATCCATATCTGGAATATAAGAACAATTTTTCAGTTATATTGCGACGGTGTCTACTTGAGACAGTATTCTAAGCTCTGCCACACTTGAGTATCATGCCAGACACTTTATACTGACACCGAGTTGACCAGGCCTAGAACTATCCTCTAAATGCTTAGTGCCATGCGGAGAAAGCTTCTAGCACCATTTTTAAAGTATTTAGTATGACCCAGCTGAGGGTCAAACCCACTATTTTCAGCATACTAGGCGGACACTTTTCCACTAGACAACAGCTGAGGTTTGGAATATAAAAAATAACATTACAAATGAATATCAATGACTGATATGTTCAGATATTAATTCCGACTTGGAAACATCTGTTATGCATAAAAGTACTATTAATAAATATTTTAATTAGAAAAATCACAACCAACATTAATTAACATTAGCTATGAGATTTGCAAACCAAACTACAACACATTAAGTTCTACTGTACACACAAAGTACATGTAACTATAACACATAAAAACAGAAATACAGCATTCATACTCACTCACAGAAAATATATATTATATTACAATGATTTCAATGTATCTTCATAAGCCAACAAGGTTTTTATGTTTGTCCTTTGTATAGCATGTGAGTATGAATCCTTAACTAGATCCTACTCATATGTAGCTTTCTATTCATATGTATGTAAACTGTCCCTTCAGTCCAGATGTGTTGCATGTAAAACCATAGTAAAGAAGTCATGGTTGACACCAATTCTATTGAGTTGGTTAAACCGTTAATGCCATGGTCTCATGTCTTTGGTTTGCATTGAAGCTAAGCATGTTTGCTGTAGTCTGGTCTATTGATTTATGTCTGGTTGATCACAAATATTAATATATATAAACATATATGTGGTATATAACAAAATCTTACCTTCAAACTCGTCAGCATTTTGCATGATGCCTGCACCAGTGTCTGAAATATACAAAACTTTTGTACACTAGTGTCGTTTAAAATATGAATCTTACAGGGTTCCAGTTTCAGGGGTACAGATTTTTCTCTCTGAGCCAAAAAAGATTGTTTATTTATAATGTCAGAATAATTATTTAATTTAATCCATCATTACATTGTACTGTGATTACTGTTTTACATCAGGTCAGATATAAACACCACAGCACGAGAACTTTATCCAGGTCCAAGGGTGAGATAGAAATATTTAGCCCCAGTGAAAAGCAGATCTATAGCACTATCCATAATTCAAGAATCTGCCATCTAACAGGTCTAAGAGAACTATGTTTAAACAATTAATCTTACCTTCATTAAATATCAAACAAACTTATCCTCAATGATAAAAAATAGTACTTTTATATATTTAATATTTTGAATGACGCATTTATTTAAAGATGGCTAAAAGAGACAACAAACACAATAATTACTCAAATAATTACTTAATATTTCATTTGTTAACAAACTATTATATCAACTTTATTGTTATAAACATTTTGCTTTAATACAACCTTATAGAACTATATATGAAAACATATCAACAGGGCCGTCCTTAAAAAACTTGTTTGCCATGCTACTACCTTCTCACTAAAAATTGCAGCTACCCAAATTTTTTTATTGCCTTTCAAAGAGTTTAATTGTTTTTCATGATTTCTGCTCATTTTTCTTTAAAATGACAATGCAAAATCAAAATCTGTCCAAAAAAAAAATTAGCTAACTACCTTCCCACATGAAAAATACTAAATTGAATGTTAAATGTATTATCATAACACATAAATGAATGTTAAAACACTATCATATATGTTGTATGTTGTTGTATGGTGTTTAGCGTCGCTTTCAACAATTCTTCAGTGATATCGCGACGGTGTCTACTTGAGACAGTATTCTAAGCGCTGTCATACTGGAGTATCATGCCGCAGACACATGGTATGATACCCCGACCAGTCACATTATACTGACACCGGGCCAACCAGACCTAGAACTCTCCTCTAAATGCTGAGCATCAAGAGAGGAGCTTCTAGTACCATTTTTAAAGTCTCTGGTATGACCCGGCCGGGGACTGAACCCACTACCTTCCGCATGCGAGGCGGACGCTCTACCACTAGACCACGCCGAAGTCTTATCATATATGACAAATTAAATAAGATCAGGTCATGGTTAAGAGGAACCAAGGAAAATTGTAAAATGGTTGCTGGTAATTGGAAAGTAAAACCACTAGTGATTACCCAGTGGCTGCAAACCCCAAACTCCACAAACAACTGCGGTGTTAACACAATAGTGGTTGTAGAGAAATAGCCCGCACAAGAATTTGGTGGCGCACGGACGCACACACGCAGGAAGGAAGCGGTGACTATATGTTTCCCCCTTTGGGGGAGCATAAAATGGTAAACAAAACAGGGAAACTACTGCCTCGAAAACTCAACCGCCTTTTAGCTCTTTAATAAATATGGTCTATTGATTAGTAAAAGGCTTTATTACTTTTAAAATATATAATCCACTTCAAAAAGATATGCATTGTTATGTATTTGCTCCTAATATCAATTTGTGTGTGTTTCTCTGCTGTCTCTTGTCAATTATTAAATTATTTTCACAAAAATAGACAAACATAAACCAACTGTACCTTCATT
Organism: Panopea generosa; assembly: GCA_029582155.1. Classification (NCBI taxonomy): domain Eukaryota; kingdom Metazoa; phylum Mollusca; class Bivalvia; order Adapedonta; family Hiatellidae; genus Panopea; species Panopea generosa. Next base: position 13,681,207 of record CM055896.1, on the reverse strand, counting down.
GTCTTCTTTTCCATCTGTGACAGCTTCTTCCGTATCATTTCCATTCACTTCTCTATCTTCATCATTACTGTCCATCCCTCTAATCACATCGCCATCTATTTTGTGTACAACTTTTTCTTCTTCATCCTCTACTTTGTGCACCTTGTCTTTATTCTCACTTGTCTGTCTTTTGACACATTCATTTTCATCATCATCATCATCATCATCATCATCATCATCATCGGAAGCATCCAGGAAAGCTGATATCTCATCCAGATCACATTCATCCCCATTACCATCATCTGAAACCCAATATTGTGATAATGTGTGATAATGTAAAAAATTCGCTTTTATAACTTAATTATCTTAAAAAAAATGAAGCAATGTCACACAATAAAACTTATGCAAGAATGCTCAATGTATTCCTTGGTAAACTACACTCTATCCACTCAACTTTTGCCCCGCTAGTACACTTTAGTGTATGCAGATATAAATTGCTCAAACAACAAAAAATTAAGGATGAAGTTAAGCCTATGACACTTCAACTCAATGTCGGACTCTGAAGCCGATATAAGTACAGAAATAGTAACTGTTGTCTATAGATAAGGATAAGTGAAAATATTTACATTGCCTGGTCAAGTTTCACCAACATTTACTTAAAGGGATTATACTGGCATATTACCGTCAATTCCCTGTCCTAAATACACACGCCCAGCATGAAGATACACTCATAACTTAGAGACATACGTGTCTAAAGTGTCTAACTGCATTACCTCTTTATTACAAACATCGGGTTTCTGAAGCCACGTTTTTGTTTTTGTTTACATTCGCCATTTTCAACGAACCGCTTTTGGGTTTCTGATCAATCATTGGATAACATCGTGAAGACTCGTTCCCGATTTCGTTTTCGAGGCTTTGTTTGGGAAGTTTACGGGGTTCAATGTAACCATTGCGCAATACTTTATTGCGGGACGTATTAAAGTTTTGGCCAATATTCAATTACTATTAATTTGATAACTTTCAAGTAAATAAAGGTTATATTTCAATATATAAGCATTATTTTGTGCACACTGCATACAGGAAAAGTCTGGATTAACAGCGTGTTTGTGTTACTTGCCAATATAATCCCTTTAAGTAGACACATAAAAAATTAAATGTTAATGTTTATATAGACATATAAGTTTGACTAACTTAACATTTCTGCATACATAAGTGTTCTTTTTTTAAATTTACTTAATTTTATTTAATATTGTTTGCAGAAACATGTTTACGTACATTAGTATTGATTTCTCCTTTAATATATTAAAAATCAATTGGCAGTTACTACCAGTGGCTATTTAAGCTTTCTGTGCATGATATTTTTCATTCGAGGTCAAAACAGGCATTATAAGGCCATCCTTAAAAAATGAATTATTTGCCGTGCTCCTACCTACTCACTCAAAATTGCCACTTCCCAAACATTTTTATTGACTTTCAAAGCGTTTAATTTTTTTTTTTTATTATTTCTGTCTATTTTTCTTTAAAATGACTATGCAAAATCAAACTTTGGCCAAAAAATATAAGCTACCTACCTACACACATGAAAAATACTTGGTCAGAGCACAACACACAAATATTTTTTTAAGGATGATCTAAGGTCCATTTATTTTAAAACAAAAACTTGTGCACATGTCTAGAAATTTAAAAAATAGTTCCCCCACTCAAATCTTCACAATATATTTCACTAAATTTCTACCAAGTTCCCTTTCATCCTTCTTTTGTTGTTCATCATCATTGTTGTTATTGTCTGCAGTTTCTTCACCATCTGATGCCTCAAGGAAAGCTGTCAACTCATCTAGGTCACACTCCACATCTATGAAGTTAAACAAATGCATGATCATTGTACTATACAGTATATTGTGTTTTGATGCTTTTTTGTATAAAACTTATCATTAGACTCTAGAAAACAGATTTGAAATGGTAAATATACAAAAGACTAAATCTCCAAGGGAAAGTGTAGCAAAGATTGAGTGAAAAACTGCTCATTTACAAAAGTATGCTTTTCTGATGATCTGATTTTCTTTATTAAACTCTATCAATATTAATCAGACAAAACTGACACTAAACTGACAAGTTTCTATTCTCTTTACAAATTGTGTAACCTACAAACATGTGTTTTCGTAAATTTTACTTTGGAATTGAGTTTAACGGCATTTTCAACACATTTCAGGTTAAATATGGAATATCCAGTGGTGAAGGAAGACCTCAATAAAACTGAGTAGACAGCTGTCCTTCCGCAAGTAACTGTCAAGCTTTCTCTCATAAAGTTTTTGGAGCAAGCGGGACTCGAACGCACGACCTTGGCGGTGAGAAGTAAGTGATCTTGAGATGATGCCTTGAACCACTCGGCCATGGAGGACACTAGTTTTCATGAAATAGGAAGCATCAAAACAACAGGACTGAATTAGTACTGCACTGCAATGGCTGTATGGTCCTAGCTTAATCCACAAAATCACAAAAAGACTTTAATTAACATGTATGATTGATATACATGACAAAGGACACCACCTTTAAGCTTGTTTAAGTACAATTCCATACATTATAAATTATTATGTCCTGGTAACCTTACTCATTCAACATTTTAAAATAGAAACAGCACATATGTGATGATGACAGGCACTAACAGATTTTCACAAATATGATACTGTCTTTAATTCTTGTGTTTGACCAATAGCAATAAAATAATCTTCATAACATACCCGACATGATCCTCTGTCAAGATTTCTGCCAGAAATGGCTACCTGAGAAAAGGAAAATGTTATGTGTTTTATTGCTTTTACTGGCAGCAAAATATATTTTTTATTTGAGGTAAACTAGGTCAAATACAAACTGTGTCAAAGATCAAAATTACTAAAATGGTAGTTTTAAGTATAAACAAATGATTCTTTGATTACCCTCAAAGGCTCATTAAACTTCCAAAATGGTTGTTTTTAGTTTCAATTTAGTCAGTTTTAATCTTCTATAAATAGATTACATATTTATTTGACAACTGAGAAAACTTACAAACGAAAATATAATGTACATTATTTGGTTTCAAATTAATGGTCATCTCTTTCCAATAAACACCTTCGGCAGAAAACAGGAAGCAACGAAGCTTGTTTGGAAATGCGTTGGTCCGTAATATATGCTCAATTCAAAAAAATTGATAAATTGTTATGAATTTTTTTTTTTGATGTTTATAGAATTTTGTCTCGCTCTGTTTACTTTATTTTCTTTATCGAACCTGAGAATATTGATACCACCTCATTATAATGTGCACATCAAAATACTCGAATTTATTTGTTTATTCCCAAATATTGATGGAAAACAATCGGGAGAATACCTTACATAAAAAAATACATATTTTGATCTAAATTATTTATTTTGTACAATTTTAAAAAGCAGTCAATAATGAGTATTAGCAATATTAGTTTATTACAAAAACATTTAATTTCAATAATTTTTGTTATAAAAAATGTAATCTGGGGAAGTTTAATGAGACTTTAATGAAGCTACAAAGTAACGAAAGAACATGTTCTAACTTATATTTTGACTCAAGTCAGTGAGTATTAAAACAAGTTCAGCTATCATTACCATTGGATCACTTCTTAACGATTGATGTTTGCAAATTAGTGCATATCAAAGCATGTTTTCGAACGATTTTTATATTATTTTAGTTTGTAACTTATTTATTTTACTTTGATTGTGAAACAAGTTATTACAACTTAGACAAATCATGTTCGAAGTCTTCATTGGTATAACCAGTACTAAGCATATGAGGATGAATTGTCTTGCTCAAGGACACCACACATAGCTGTAGTGGAGGATTGAACTCACGACCCTCCGATCATGGGTTTGGTGCTCTACCACTGGACCACGCGCTCCATATCTCTATGGGTTACAGACATATGCTTTGTACTGGTTCTACCCAGGAGGACTTCAAGCGTGATTTGTCTAAGTTTGTTTCACAATAGAAGTATTATAAATAAGTTTAAACTAAACCAGAGATATACAAGTCCTTGCTTTAACCCAAATATTTCTCTGTAAATTTTTCAATTTAAATCTTATTTTTTTATTTATTCTTCAGCAGTAACAAGACGTTTAATCATAATAATAATCATTAAAATAATCAAAGATATAGATTTTAAACTAAAAACATGACGAAATATCGGACAGAAGAAAACCTTTTTTATTCCTCTATAACCCATATCGCTCACTCCGCGGAAGTTCCGATTCTAGCTCGCATCTTATTCCATTTTGTAAAATGGCTGCTAAATGACAGCGAAACAAGGTAAATTCGAATGTCTTGGTCATATTCACTGTCTATTTAACTACAGAGGCCAGTTTTTAGTATAGCATGCATTTACTTTTCATTATATATCAATATTTTAAGGAATTATCGATTGTTTACGCAGTATTTGCCTTCGAAAAAGACGTATGTATGTGGTCTAATTTTCCACTAGATTTTGTTCGGATGGAAATGAGACGTAAAGGGCTATTACGGCGATTAAATGAGACTAATAAGTCACCGACGTTACATATCCCCAATGAAATCCCACAAGGTTAATCAAAACATAATATATCATACTATTGATAAGATTTCTTTTACAAAAAAGTGTGTTGGTGTTGATTGATTGTGCACAAAAATACCTTTTATATCCTATTTATTATTTACTTTTTAATTTTGGCGCACAGTTGTACAATAACCGTAAGCGGATGTTATTCCGGTGATCATAATAATTACCACAGTGTGAAATGCTCACTAAATGGGGCTCTCCAGGGGTTCATCATTTAGTTTGATTCCCAAAATATATATGCAATTGTCTGTCTTTAAGGCAACTTAAATCACAACCGAGGAACGTACAAAGATGATTAGCCAAACGGAAAAGTAGAAGTAAAATTGGGACAGACAGGTTTGAAATAATATTACACCTTCAATTTTAAGTCACCTTCTTCCGTCTGCGATTGAGATGTTTTAACATCGTAGCGTTGTGGAGTCGTTATACGTTGATCTGTGAAACATTTTCCAATATTATTTTCACCCCCACCCAAATGATGTATGCTTTTGTAGGGATATGTGTAAAAGATGAAAAAAAGGGAAATGAAAAGAAAGTCAGAGAAATACTGATATCGCCCCATTGGTGCAAAAAGATACCAAGTACATTCTTATTTCATATACACTTGGCACCTTATTGCACTAATTGGACGCTATAACACGGACGCACGACCAGGAGATGCCAACTGTCGCTGTAAATCATAAAAGAAATGCATAACCATGGAAGTATATTGATATATTTACACATTTTCTACGATGAAATCGATTCGGTGCAACTGTCAACCATGCAGCTTACAAAGATGCGATGGTCTAGGGGTTATCTATTCACCCGAAAAAATATCTCTATTATCATTTATACCAAGGACTTATATACAAGTTTATACTTACTATATTTTGTTTTATGTTTTTTTTTATCTTTATTCACTAAATATAAATTGAACTGGTCATACCATATTTAGATATCTTGATGAATTAACATAAGTTCATCAAGCTTGTTTTCAGATTCTGTCTACTTTGTACCTCTGTATTTATATGTGAAATTATAATTGAATAAATATTGTTTAAACCAAACGATTGTCATTGTTATAAATATGTATAAATGTAAGCCTAGTGAACCACTTGTATTCTGCTGCAGAACTACGAAGAATCCACAAAGTTTTGTTATGTTTTTCGAGTAAGCTCAATGTGAGCGAATTTTACTCATTCCCATTTGTTACTCACCAAGTGGAAAGTTATCCGTTACTTGCGGAGATGGGCGTGCTCGAGTATTAGTTTAACTTCCAGGGTGCAATTAAAAAGTGGTACAGTTAACTGATCGTGTGTTTACAATAGATGCTATAAAATATTCAAACAAAACAATGTATACACAGTTAAAATATATCTAATATGACATCGAAACATTTCTTTATATAGGGGATTTTCCATGGCCACGTGTTTCAATATCACCTACCCCTCACCGCCACTATGGACATCTACGTGCAAAATCTGTATGTGAGAAAGTTGACCAGTTATTTGCGCAAATACTGTGGTTCTGTGTTAACTATCTCTTCATTCACCTCCAAAACAGGATACAATACGACCTGCATTATTTCGAAATGGCACTTAGGCCCATTTCAAATAAGAATTTCAGACAGTTTATATTGTATGTGCTATAGTTAACACATCTTGTTAATTTAATTGTTGTTTTGCATTTTTATGCGGCATGCTTAAAATTGGTTTAACATTGGTACATAGTATATCCTCGATCTATGTAAGCTTGTTTCAATTGGTTGGTCTGTTGTGAGGTGTTAAGTATCGCTTTCAACAATGTTTCAGTTATAATATCTCGACGGTGTTTACTTGAGACAGTATTCTAAGAGCTGCCGCAGACACATGGTATGGTACCCCACCCATTCACATCTGTGTAGCTTATATCACTACCATGAAATTTTACCAAGTAATACGATATATAGGCATATTTCCCAGATTCCTGTGTTCCGTTTCCCAACTCAACGGAGACTGTACAACGTGTTATAAACTTGTGACTGGTAACACCATATCAGACTTGGTATTCTTGTATGCCTGCATTAACATGCCCTCCGATTTTAATATATATGTTGGAACATTATCAAAAGATTCTTTCCCACACCACAACAGAAATCGTTAAAAGATGTTCATTTGTTGGATATTTGCAGAGATATTAGACTGGAAGCCAATATAAAATACCCATTATGTAATTGTATGCAACAACCCAGTATAACAACAACGAGCTTATATAAAATCAAATCATCGAAGACAAACATGAATGAGCTTGTTTGTGCACACTATTACTGGGTAGTTCGTAATAGTAATACTATTTATTAATTCATGAATGATTAATTTTCAAACGAACGTAAACCGTCTACAGCGCTGTCAAGAGATAACGTACATATCTCATCTCTGAGGTCGTGGGTCCGTAGCTCTCATCTCTGAGGTCATGGTTTCGAATCTCTCATCTCTGAGGTCTTGGGTTCGAATCTCTCATCTCTGAGGTCGTGAGTCCGTAGCTCTCATCTCTGAGGTCGTGGGTTCGAATCTCTCATCTCTGAGGTCGTGGGTTCAAATCACTCATTTCTGAGGGCGTGGGTTCGAATCTCTCATCTCTGAGGTCTTGGGTTCGTAGCTCTCATCTCTGAGGTCGTGGGTTCGAATCTCTCATCTCTGAGGTCGTTGGTTCGTAGCTCTCATCTCTGAGGTCGTGGGTTCGAATCTCTCATCTCTGAGGTCGTTGGTTCGTAGCTCTCATCTCTGAGGTCGTGGGTTCGAATCTCTCATCTTTGAGGTCGTGGGTTTATAGCTCTCATCTCTGAGGTCGTGGGTTCGTAGGGCTCATCTTTGAGGTATTGGGTTCGTAACTCTCATCTCTGAGGTCGTGGGTTCAAATCACTCATTTCTGAGGGCGTGGGTTCGAACACAGCTTGGTGTAAAAGCTCTTGCCAGTTGCTCGCGGTAGTACGTTGGGTTTACTCAGATTGATTTTTAGATCTTCCTCAACCAATGAAACTGGATGCCATATATAACCTGTCACGTGTTGAGTATAGTGTTGAACGTCATTCAAACCAATTCAAGGTTAGTTACATTATATATTTGTTTGTATATTTTTAATCGGTGACAATAATGATACAGGAAATACATTATCTATGTATAGCTAGTCGAGTGTTTGCACTTGAATGTATATTCTTATATGAATCATTGAAATTGTGTTTGAGTACAAATTTTAAAATGTTTTATAACCTCGAGGCCGGAAGAAAAAGAAACAAAGAATGAGGATAATCTTTGCAAGGTTTATCTTAATTGACTCGCCTATACTGGATCGCTTGTATTCCACAGTATGTAGTACGTATGACTATCAATCTAGCGACTGTGAGTTCGAATCCCCGCCAGGTCACATTCTCCTTGACGATTTATTTCAGACATAGTGTTTCATTGGCATTCGTCTCTCACCACCGATTAAGATGAGAATAGTATCCGTTACTTGCGTGCGGGAATGGGTGTGTTCGAGTACTGGTTAACCTTCCAGGAACCCAGGAATTTAAGAGTGATTGTTCACTGGTCGTCCATTATAAACAATATAGTCATGGTGACGAACTCGCGTGACCTTACCTTAAGGAATGGTTATAAAATCGGAAGAAAGTGCTCGATTCAGTTAACATTTTTGCCGATAACTTTATTAATATTTCATGAAAATTCACGAAACAAAGACGAACGCCGTCTGTGTATAGATGGACCACCCGTGACACCAAGTGGTCATGAACAAACATGTATTATTTGCAAAAAAATGCAACGGTTTTTTTTGCATATTACGCCGCTCCATACCATAATTGCCTTAACTGATCACAAAACACCGTTGCACATTTTGCAAAAATACAAGTTTTGCATGGTCACTATGTACACCCGACGGTTCGTTGCTATACAGTAACGGCGTTCGTACACGATACATGTTTTTATTTATAGTCGGCATGAGACAACACAGTACACACCAGCTATTGTATACCTATTTTTTACATCTTTGTTTGCGAATTTTCATCAACTATTAAGGAAGTCACCACAAAAAATGTTACCTGAAGCGGACACTTTTCCTCCGAGTTATTGCACCACTTATAGCATTAAGTCACGTGGGCTCACCACCGTGATAGTTAACAAAACGCCATGAAAGGAGTAATTCACTTATCCGTCAATACGACCTATTCAGGCTTATTGAACATGATCCTAACATACCAATGAATTATTGTAATAAACCGTACGTGTTGGAACAGTACCAAGAGGGTCTTTCCCAAATCCCAGTCAACAATCGTAACAAAGATTTCTAGTTGCTATTTTTCCCCATGTATTAGATTGGGAGCCAACTTAAAATTCCCAGTTTGTAACTATATAATTATAAATATATTTTTTTTAGAAGGGGGTTTTACGCCATTTTCAACACATTTCAGGTTACATAATGGCATATCCTGTTTTACTGGTGGAGGAAGGCGTCCTTCCGCAAGTAACTGGAAACCTTCACACATAAATTTTTTGGAGCGAACGGTACTCGAACCTTCGACCTTAACGGTGAGTGATCTTGAGACGGCGCCTTAGACCACTAGGCCACGGAGGACCCTTGTAAATATATAGAAACTTATGTAATGTAATGCATTATTTTATACTAATTTATTTTTGTTCGATTGCGAAGAAAGATTAAATCTTATATAAACTGCCCCCGAGTCCGTTTCCTTGGTAGAACAGGTACGGAGTGTTATTATTTGAAAGGCATCAGGTTGAGCTGGGTATCAAACCCCATCCTCTGGCGTGAGCAGCCAACACTATTGTAAGCCGCTTTGGCAATTGGTGAGATAAAGAGAGATGATAATGGTGGTTATAAATATTCCTTGTTTCTTCTTCTTTAAGATGCATTTTCTTTATTTAAATGCTCTTTTTTTATTTGACTGACATTATTGGTGTATTTTGAACATTTTGAAAGCATTGCCATGTTTGAATTGTGAATTTAGAAAAAAATACATGACTTCGGAAGTCTACTTTCACTTTGTCAACAATGTACACTCTGAGCAGAAAAAAAAAATTATATGACATATGACCCCTACTTTTCTCATCAACTTTTAGTAGTGCGGAGGTTGAAAAACAATAAAATGTAAGTTTCACTTCCTTCATTTGAGTCTTTCTAAGAAAGACAAGCTTTCAAACATTATATATTTACTATAGAAACAAGAACAAAAATCAATGGTGGGCTACCACCTTTAAGACTGAAATAATAGTATGATTACTTTACATTGTATGAATACTCTACTCTGTGATGGCCGTACTGATGCCCCGTATTAGTCCATGTATATGGGGGTGGGGGTGGGGGGTGTAAGATGGGTTAGGGATATTATTTGTAATTATTGTTTTTATAAGCACATTGAAAAATCGGACAACGGTTATAACAACAGTAGTTTTATTTTTCTCTCAAAAAACAAAATAAATAGCTAAACTTTAAACTCTTCAACATGGATAGAGATCACATTAGCATACATATACTGTCTTAAACAATATAACCACAAGCACACAATAATTATGCAAAGATGAGTTTTACAATATCACATTCTTTGTTCTAAAAAAAGTTTGATTAAATACTTCTTAGTAACTCATGGTAACACTTTTGTACATTTTAGAGTTAAACAATGTCACGTGGTGCTTGTTTCCTATCACACTTACATTGGTTATAAAGACTCATAATGCAATTTTAAAGATATGAACATTAAACGAACCACAGTAACTAACAAGTTCTGTAGGTACTTTGAAGCACCCGTTGTATCACAAAGTTCAGTATTGCACTTAGCCCCATCATTATCATCTTCATCCGAGACTTTACAGTTTTCAGATCTATCATTCATATGGCCACACCCATTATCTGTATCTGTACCATCTTGGTTTTCTGCATCAGAGTTTTCTTTATTATCTTCATCACATTCGACATCGCTCGCCGTTTCTGCATTTTCACATTTTTCAACTTCGCCCTCGTATTCTTTTTCTGTCAGCAGCAAGCACTCACCGTCAATGTAAACCATTTTTACCCCAAGTTCCTCATCGTCTGTATCGTCAGACGAATCACTATTAACTACACCATTTATCAATTCATCTAAAATTATATGTGCTACGTCTGTCTTTTCATGAACCTGTATTTGTCCAATCTGTTCATTATCATCATTGTTTAGTTTCTGTATCTGTTCTCCAACAGACAACTTATCACTATCATTTTCGTTTTCCTTTGACTGGCCAGGTAACACTTCGTGTATTTCTTTATTTTCTTGAGCATTTTCAAGTTTGTCACATTCACAGTTTTCATCTACACCTGTAACATGTCCATGGTCGCCTTCTGTCACTTTATTGGAATTCATTTCTGTATTTTCTACTAATTTTGTGTTGTTTATTTCATCTGAATGTTCACAATTGTCAAGTTTAACACTGACGTCGAATTGAGCTGTATTTCTATTTAATTCATCAACTGTATTAATGTTTTCACTCGACTCAGGTGTATAACTCTCAGTTACAATTTTAGTATCTTCTTTTGTGTCAGTTATTATATCGACCGCTTCTATTATTGCGTCATCACCATGAGTGGAAGGTTCAATTCGTTTAATATCACCATCTGAATTTTCAACTGTGTCTTTCAAGGTATCTACTTCCTTACTCTGCACTGTATCGCCGCCTGTTTCATTTACCTTGCTATCGCCATCTGAATTACTTTCCGTTTCGTTTCCACCAACTTCTTTTGACAAATTTTCATTTTGTTCTTTCACACAAAAATCTACTTTAAACGTGACCCCATCTACTTCATTTCCAGACATATACTTTTTGACGTTTGCAGCATACTCTTCCTCCTCCACGTATCCATCAAAGTAAGGTGATAACGGATCGTTAGTGTTTGGGTGGTGCATGAGGAACACCAGACCTAACACCAGGCCCTCCAGGCCGTACGAAGGTCTCCATGTACCGTGATCAAGTAGATTCAAACATACGTTCGTGTCCATTTCCTCGTCAAAGTTCGTCTCAGTCGTGTCAATATTAGGATGGTATATGTCAGTCTCGCACCAGACAACCGGGGGCCTGTCACTAGGGAAATCATCGGGAAGATGAATCTGTTAAAATAAAAGTATATACAATCAGAGACATATAAACATTTAAAAATTATAAAATTGATATAAAATGATAAAAACTATGTCATTGGTAACTCCAACAATGAGTCAAATTCAGATTGTACAAAAGCAAAGTTTAAATTAAATGAATTGATAACTTGAAATAGTTAACATGTTTATAAACACTATTTTGATACCAAACTTTTTAAATTCAGACAAAGGTTCAATGAGTCATTAAAAAAAACTAAATGTGCGTCCCGAAATTGGAATTAATTTTAGTCTGTCAGTCTCTGTAATTAAATTAAATTAGCCTTATCTCATGAACACGCATTCCTTTATTGTACAAGTTCACCTTCTCCTGCAGACATTGAGGTAACACGTTCACATGTATCACATTACATAGTTTAACCCGTTGATGTTTATGTTTGGCTGTCTATTAAAATATTATAATATTAATTGTTTTTGTTTCATCTTGTCCAACACACAATTTATAGCAATACATTATGTGACGTTGGCAAGGTTCTTACTGGCTATTAAATGTAACATCCCGGTATCAAATGTATGTGGAATATGTGAAAGTAGTTAATAATTGAATGATATAAAATACTTTGAATTAATCGGTACAGTGTATTAAGAATTTAAAGTTGTTTATACATTAGATATGTTGACGTATATTCTCGCGTACAATAATAATTGGTGTGTTACATTTCCTATGTGACAGCCTAATTTCTCTATTTAATGGTTTAGAAACTTTCCAAAAAGCTATATGTCGATCCCATAATACAGATAGCTAATCTTTTCAATATAATGAATTCGGGTCAAATCGTACAAGTGTGTTGATAAGCCGCCCATTATGTTGAACTTCGGAAATAGCCGTTATCCCTCGTCAGACTGCGTTCAGCACCGTTAGACAGCAAAAGCTTTGTTGTCCGGTTCCCTAAAATTATTACGTGCTGTGTTCTGATTTGAGTGTCTGTGTCTAAGAAAATAAGTTAGCTAACGTTAGCAAACAATTAACCGAACTGAACGCAGCCAAGAAAAGCAAAAAAAACCCCAAAAAAACATTCGGCATTTTCCGTTATACTCGGTAGAGTTCCGAAGGTTTTAGTCAGTAAGTAAATACATATCCCTGTTACTCTGAACTACATCCCACCTATTTTAAGACATCATTAACGACTTATAAATGCGAAATGTCTTCAAAGGAAGTGCTGTAAAAAAAGTAGTTTTTCGTGATACATAATTATCATAATTATTTAGTCCGTATTATTTCCGCCACAATAAACAATTAACTTGTGGTATACATATTTTATGTTTTCCTTAAGCAAACAATTAAAATGCATGCAGGGTAATAAAAACCTCTTTTACATATCTGTGTATTAACATCATACATGTACTTTCTCCGTAACAAGAATACATGACAATATTTCTCTATTTTCTGTGTTTGATTTTCCACACATTTTTTTATGTATGGATTTGATTAAATGTAACCTCATTAAATAAAACTAATTGATTAACATGTATCTGGTATATAGGTTTTATGTATTTATATATATATGCACATTGCGTTATGCATACGTGATATTTTCTCTTTTTTCTTTACACTTTTTTGTTATATTAGATACAGTATTTGATACGTCATGTATGTAAATTTATTCCTGTTTTGTATATTCACACGGGCCTATAGCCAATTGAATTGCAAATAAAAGTTTATTTCATGTCTGACAGTTGTTTGTGTTGTAATATTAGCTACGGTCAGTTTAATCTATACTGAACGGAATAGCTAACCTGCCATTTTTGTATTTCCAATATTTTGGTCAAATTATTGAGAAGCGATATTAAAACCTGTATATGCCATCAACATAAAATTATGTATTTTTACATGATCTAGATGTTTTTTTCTTATTCATGTCCAAATTTCGGGGAAATTAATTTGATTTTTTTTGAGAAAATACTTAAAAATTAAGGGGCGGTATATCAGTTTGCTACTTTTCACTACGTCAAGGAGCCCGAATCAGTCTAGTCTACATGTTCGTTAGTACCTTAAACCGGCTCCATAGTGATACAACATGTTAGCTAAGCCTATAAGTAGATATTTAATGTTTTGTCATAATCGATCGCCTCATTAAAAACAAATCGTGACTTTCTCCACTTGTTGAACACAGTCGCGTTTATAAATACCGTTCTTTATCATTTAACAAGATATGATAAATGTTGGACAATGCGTAGCTAATATTTACTGTCACGGTTATATCTCATGCCGACTATAGATAAAAAGTTTGTATCTTGTAAGGTATAGAAAAATGCCAAATGCATTTATCGATTACCATTACAATGTGATCAGTATGTAATATTTTTAATTTAAATCTCTTAAGTTCTTTCCTATGGTCGTTCTTTATTACATCAGCAACATTCAAACTGTATTTACATTTGAGTTGCAACATAATATTTATTGAGAATAATTGTTGGATCCGGTGATATGTCATTAACTATCGTTTGTATTTCATCAAGTACGCAATGAAATGTTCACGTACACATATATTACATAAAATTAAATGAATACGATCTGAATAGATCCGCCATTTGAAAAAGACAAGAAATGATTAATTCTCATATACTTCTTTTTTTTCGTCTCTTCTGATATGGCCTGATTGCCCCCTCGCCCCCCCCCCCTCTCTGTCTGTCTGTCTGTCTGTCTGTCTGTCTGTCTGTCTGTCTGTCTGTCTGTCTGTCTGTCTTTCTGTCTGTCTGTCTGTCTGTCTGTCTGTCTGTCTGTCTGTCTGCCTGTCTCTGTCTCTCTCGCTCTCTCTCTCTCTCTCTCTCTGTCAAAACGACCAAGTTTACAAAATACAAAACATGTTATTTGTTCTGTTTTACATTGTAAACTTGTTACATGAAGGCGCCCCAGGGATGGGGTAATCGAAGTTGAAGAAAAGTCCTATTAAAAAATATTTGAAATAAAACGTGTTTGAATTAAACTACTTTATTTTGCATACACAATTCTTCCCAGTGTTAATCTTTTAACTTTAAATACTGGTTTATCTATTAAATACACTATTGGAGATCTATATTGTAGGGTATTGGTTTTCATACCTATTAATAATCTTTAAAATCAATGTTCAATATAGCCGATATACCTACATAACTAGTCAGCCGTTTACACTCTTGACAAATCATTAATATGACCCAGAAATTTAAAAGGAATTCTTTTTATCCAATGCAAATTTCGGTTAACATTATTTAGCTACTATATTCAAAAGAAAATAAAATATCATAGTATGTTTGGCATGCAGATCCTAATTTTCGTTTCTATTTTGAAAACGTGCATAATTCTGTCAAATGATTGTAACGTGTCCTAGCTTTTTCGTACATTTGTGACCAATTATAACAAAAAGTGAAACATCTTCATTTCATTATATATCATCAGTATTTTTAAAAGTCTTTATACTCATATATTCGAAAGAGCATGACAACACAAGTTTTAGGGAAAAGGAAACCTGTTAATCAGTTCTTAAATGCGTAGTTTCAGTTTATAAGTTGTAGATCTCCAAATGGTTATACGTACATATTGACATATACTGAACATTTTATGTATTTTCTCAAAAAAGTAAGCATTTTTTTCTTAAAATTTGGACTTGAATAAGTGTGAACGCCGCTATGTAAAATCAATACATAATTAACCCGCCACCTGACATTTTATGTATTTTCTCAGAAAGTGTTAAAGTATTTTCCTTGAAATTTGGACTTGACTAAGGATGAACACTGCTTTATAAAACCAATACATAAGTGTCTGTTTGTGTCTGTTTGTGTCGTCTACAAACTTTGATAACGCTATTTAATATTTTGACGAAAATATTGGAAATACAAAGATGGTGGGTTAGCTGTCCCGTTCAATTTACTATACAGTACATGTGAAGATTGATTTTATGGGTGAACGGGAGTAAATTTCAATTTTCATTCTTTAAAGACTTTATCTACAAATAGATCATGTAAGAGTTTTGCTTTTTAAAATTAGTTGTTTTTTTTTAAATTTTCTGTCAATTTATAGGCCCGATTTTTACAGCATCTAAATCTAGGTTACCAAGTTTATTTATTTCAAGGTTTGGGCACATCTTCATAGAAGTGATCATATAGAGTATATATTAAACAGTAGTAGGGATACAGAATCCGAATATTAGTCCATTAATCTATTTTAATATCAATACTGCAGTATAGATTCTCTCGCCATATTGTCAACTACGCGGGCAGCGTGCCCGCATCATTATTTTCTATATTCTGTTTGCCACTTATTGGTGAACTGTGATATACTTACTTATACGCGCCATATCAAATTGTATTGTATGTATATATAATATATAATTGAAATATAAACTTACCGTGAATTTGAACTTTCCACCTTTGTAATAACCGGCGTTTGGGCTTATGTCCAAGCCGAACTTTTGCAGCGTACCTTCGTCCCAATCCACTTCGTCTATGGAGGCCTGTCCATCGGTCAGTCGGCCTATACGTTTCATCAGACGATGAAAATCCTTTGCAACCGACTGCATTTTTACTTTTTATTTTTCGAAATTTATTTTAGGTATAACCGAACGTTCACTGGTACAAAATACGAATATTGGTATATTTACTTTGATATTATAATGTCCTTAGAAAATAATAATAATCAAATAATTTAGCTCAGGTAAAGCCAAACTGGCAATTTCCTCTTCCAGAATCGTGAATTCCTAAATTGTCTGCGCTATTTTCCGGGGAAGTTTCATACGACAACCTTCGCTTTCGGTTCAAAATGTCATCCAGTGTTCAACGTTAAAGAATATGTTCGTATGTCCTCTGTGGACATGGTGTACAATAGTATATCAAATCATAGCACTATCATATCCGATGTTCGCACATAGCTGGCCTTACATTCTAGATATCCGTAGAAGCAAAAGTAAAGTTTTATCTATATCGGCACAGGCTCATCGTTTAAAATAACCGTTTGTCATCATCGTAGCCACATATATATATATATACAAGAATATATTCACCGCGATGTAATGGTTGTGAAATATGTTTTGGTTCAAACACGAATGTAGTCGGGTTATGATAGTCTGGTATTTTTCGTTTGCAAACGACAGCATATTGATTAGAATTTGTAATAATCCAGTCTGAATGACGTCTTTTCTAATTTTAGATATGACAGGGTTATAAATAGAATGAAACGTAAACGAGGTTATAATCTAAATATAGATATTATTGGAAATCTCCCGTGATATAAATAGTAATGTGTAGTGTATGCTGCAATATTCAGCAACAATTCTGTTATGCAAGGACTTATATATATATAAATACACAATTCCTTGTGTTGTGCAATAAAAAAATCATATATCATGACACAGTAAGATAAAAACAAAATCTTTAATATCGGTGACATGCATAATTCAATTTAACTTTTACTGCAGAGCTAGATTTGAACGTGTAAATTAAAAATATGCACACAAATAAAATTGAACGCTCGACATGTCTCGTACAGAACAATAAAACATCGATTCTAAGGTCACTATGACCTTAGTGCTATAGAAATAAAATAGATGTTTTATATTGTATGTGTAATATTACAATACTAGAGAAAATCTTTGTTATTTTTTAAACAATAGTTTTAATTAAAACTTAATATACAATTGAAATGTTTTGTCAACAACTGACTCTCGGCATCAGATTCTCAATTTTATGCAGCCCTTCAATGCACGGGAACTATATTATGACAGCACTTAAAAAATAAACATGTTATGTCTTTTCTCTTGTTTTTCTTATTTCTTATCTTATGTTTATCTCTTCATTTCTTTAATTGTTGGTTTACATCCTATTGAATGTTACAATTGCCATATCGATTTTAATGTTATCTGTATATTGAAAGGGGAGGGCCGTTACTAATGTTGCTTGAACTTGTGGCCCAACATAATAATTTAATATTTATAGCTGTGGTGTTGACGCACGAGCAGGATACGTTTATAATATAGTAGTCACAATGACTTGTATAGAAGGATAGGAATCTTGCATCTCCTGGCTGAATGTAGATGAAACAGCACACGAACGATTCATAATTTGCATATTAATCATTCATAATTCACGCAAACGATTTCTTGTATATAAATTGTAAGTTGTATGTAATCTTAGATGTTTAAACATGTTTTGATCACGCAAAATGACCTTAAATTAAAGATATTGAGGTTTGAAGGAAAATTTATCGTAATTTGTCATATTTTAGCTGCAGTATACACATTTTGTAATCACAGTACAACAATTTTAAACACAATTTTCCGGGAATGGTATTATTTCAATGACAATGCAAGAATTTTGATCTGTGTTCCTGAGATGATTGGCAGTTAAGGTAATTGAAAACGAGATTTTGCGTGAATACGCGAGCGATCACAAAATCTTAATCAATTGCCTTTCCTTCTCTATATAATTCCTTGAGTATATATAATAAAGACGTAACTGTGGAGAGATGCCATTGGTCTGTTCCGCAGTTCATACCGGTATTTATACAAATCCTTAAGAATATTATATTGTCGACCCCTGTTTTTTCTCAAGCTTTTATGTATTGTATCATTCTCATGATTATCTAAAGCAATCAATTTATAACTTATATTTTAGTCTGATTTTAATTTTACTTTCACTAAAATCGGGTGATATTGAAAATAATCCAGGCCCAGATAGTTCTGAACATTGTTTATCAGTTTTGCATTGTAATATTAGAAGTATTCGAAACAAAATGGAGTTTATCAAAGACTCATTTCTTGATTTTGATTTGTTATGTTTTACGCAAACTCATCTTGATGCTCTTGTTACAAATGACGAGATTCTTCTTACAGATAACTACGATGTCCCATATAGAAAAGATAGAACAAACTATGGTGGGGGTATTTTGATATATCTATCGAAATTATTGATTCATAAAAGAATTCATCAATTAGAAGTATATTGCAACGAATCTATCTGGGTTGAAATTAAATTAAAAAATGAAACTTATCTAATAGGAACATTTTATAGCCCCAAAAACAGCTGATGCAACTTTTTTTGATAAGCTAAATAATAATATTGAAAGAGCTTTTGAAATTACAAACAATGTATTGATCATTGGTGATTTAAATGAAAATTTAATGAGTCCGAATAATCACAATCTAAGAGAAGTGCTAAACACAAACTCATTAATAAATACAGTTAATGAACCCACACGTATGGGAGCTATTTTAGATCCCTTTTTAATTCCAGAGGACCTTCGTTATATCGAATCTGGTACGCTTTCAGTCCCACCTGACATCAGTGATCATAGTGCCACATATATAACTGCCTTTTTCTTATAATTTACAGCCAACTTATACTCGCACAGTATGGCTATATAAACAAGCCAATTTTAACTTATTGAATGATCTCATATCAGACTATGACTGGAGCGATATTTTACGCGGAACTGTAAATGATGCCTGTAATAGTTTTACAGATACCTTTTTAGTACTTGTCAAATATGCATACCATCCAAAACGGTTACTATACGCCCCAATGATAAACCTTGGTATGACTCCACTATCAGAACATATTCAAAAATAAGAGATCGACTGAAATCCAAAGCATTAAGATCAGGAAATCCATGTGACTGGTGTAAATATAAAAAATCTAGAAATAAAGTTAATAATTTGAAAAAACACGCCAAAGAAAATTTCTTTAACACCCTGGATCTTACTCTAACTGATTTGCAATTCAATGACAAAAGAGTTTTCTGGAAAGTTATAAGACACTTTGTTAAAAATAATGACACCTCTAGTAATATACCACCATTATGTCGTGCCACAACGACAGGTGAAACTGAGTTCTTTCTTATTGATCATGAAAAAGCTGACTGTTTGAATTCCTAATTTGCATCTATCTCGTGTATTAATGAAGATAATATTCATCTTCCCCCAATTTCATTGAAAACTCATAATGTTCTTGATAACGTCATGGTAACGGAAACAGAAGTAGAAAATGTAATTCTCTCATTGAATCCAAATAAGGCAAGTGGGTCGGATATTATAAGTCATAAATTGTTAAAAGGTGTTGTCAAATCAGTATCTAAACCATTAACATTATTATTTAATCGCTCTCTATCAGAAAGTATTTTTCCAGATGGGTGGAAAGAGCAAATGTAATTCCTATATTTAAAAAAGGAAATAAATCCATGGTTAGTAATTATAGACCAGTGACATTATTAAGCTGCACCGGAAAATTATTAGAATGATTGGTGTTCAAATATTTGTATAATTTTTTAATTAGCAATAATTTGTTATATAAATATCAATCGTTTTTTTTTTTGCCTAACCACTCTACAAATTTTCAACTCATTGATATATATCATCATATTTGCCAATCATTTAACAGTAAACAGCATTCCTGTATGATATTTTGTGATATTTCTAAAGCATTTGATAGAGTCTGGCACAAAGGTTTATCATTTAAACTAAACAAAAATGGGGTAAATGGCAATGTGCTCAATTGGATTAATAACTATCTTAGTGATAGAAAAGAAAGAGTGGTGATTCAAACGTGTAACTCTGATTTCAAATCTATATCGGCAGGTGTTCCTCAAGGCTCTGTACTTGGCCCTTTACAGTTTTTTATTTTCGTCAATGACATAACAGAATCATTGTTAAGCTTAACAAGATTGTATGCGGATGACAGTTCACTTTTCTGTTCAGCCGCAACTCTTCAAGATATAGAAGGGATTATAAATCATGATTTGAAAATGATCTCTAATTGGGCCAGTCAGTGGCTAATTAAGTTTAATCCAGATAAAACTGAAGCTATGCTATTTACTTTTAATCAATGTGAGGCTTTGCCTCAACTTATGTTTAATAACACTCCAGTCACTTTTGTTGATAATCACAAACATCTTGGATTAACCCTAAGTTACACTGGTAAATTGGATACTCATATAGAAAATATTAAAAAATCATCATCTAAAGTGTTAGGATTAATGAGAAAATTGAAATTTACCCTTAGTAGAAATGCCCTAAATCAAATTTACATATCATATGTTAGACCCCTTTTTGAATATTCATCAATTGTTTGGGATGGATGCCCAAATCATATTGCTGAATCACTTGAAAAATTACAAAATGAAGCAGCAAGAATTGTAACTGGATTAACAAGATCAGTTTCTTTACAAAATCTTTATACAGAGTGTGGATGGGTTTCTCTCAAAGAAAGGCGAATGCAACAAAAACGTATGTTCATGTACAAAGCCACAAATAATATGGTCCCTTCCTATATAGGAGACTTGATTCCTCCATTGGTTCGCAACACTACTGATTATCAATTAAGAAATTCGGATAATGTAGCAACTCCTTACTGCAGAACTGAAATAAGTAGGAAATATTGTATACCTTCCTCGATTGCATTGTGGAACAAGTTAGACCCAGCAGTAAGAGCGATAGACTCAAGTATATCTGCCTTTAAAAACAATATAAGAATGACACCTAAAAAACCTCCAAATTATTACTCGGAGGGAAACAGATACTTATCAACTCTGCATGTTAGAATCAGAAATAACTGCAGTAATCTGAATAGTGATATGTATTTAAACCATTTAAAAAATAATCCCGTTTGTACTTGTGGATATTTGACTGAAGATGCTGAGCTCTACTTTTTTTAAATGTGACTTATATGTAGCTTCAAGAATTGAGTTTTTTTCGCTCAATTAGAGCATTCCACCCAATAGGTTTAAGGTTAATTTTATATGGCAATTCTAATCTTGTATACGATGATAATACTAAAATATTTAAAGCTGTACAACAGTTTATTAAATCTTCAAAAAGATTTGAATCCGAATACTAATTAAGAAATCCGTCATAAAAAGCATTGTTATATCCAATACGATAAAAAATAAAGAAAAACAAAAGCTTTCTATAACGATTGACAAACATTCATAATCATTATTGATATGTATCTAGAATATATAAACAGTTACTTTAATGACAACAATGTAGATTATACCGGGTTGATCTTTTTTTATGGTTGTGTTACAAGTCTGCATAGTGTCTAAATGCATCTATTGCATTCTTATTCCTTTTCCAGTCTTCTATTTTTTGTTAACCTTATAGGAACTAAATGGAATTGATATTACTGATTTTCTAAGAAAAATGTTTTTCTCTATTATTTTAATTGGTATTAACTAATGGATAATGTGTAAACACTGTGGTACGTCTCTTTTCATTTTGTATTAACCCTTTATCATGTGTTATGCAATGTCATGTTGTTGTTTTTTCTTCAATTATTTGTAAAATTTTAGGGGAAGGGCCGTTACTAATGTTGTGAGAACTTGTGGCCCAACCCCATTGCTACAATTATATATGCAAAAAAATATGATTAAACTGAAAAAGACGTAACTTATAATAAAACCTATTTGAAGAATTTTAAAGGCCGAATCATACTAAACCTGTTCTTTTCTGTTATTTTTTCAACTTTTTTCTTTTTCAATATAATTCATGGAGGTAGCCAATACTAACTATAAATACCGGATATTGGACGAATGGATGGATGGATGGATGGATGGATGGATGGATGGATGGATGGATGGATGGATGGATGGATGGATGGATGGATGGATGGATGGATGGAGCGATGGATGTATGGATGGATGGATGGATGGATGGATGGATGGATGGATGGATGGAGCGATGGATGGATGGATGGATGGATGGATGGATGGATGGATGGATGGATGGATGGATGGATGGATGGATGGATGGATGGATGGATGGATGGATGGATGGATGGATGGATGGATGGATGGATGGATGGATGGATGGATGGATGGATGGATCTTTCATCGAGCTGGTTTTAATACTAATTATAGATGATCGAAAATACATCTTTAATGCATAAACTACAAATGTGTTATTGTAAAACACCTATTTGACGTATTTAATGTTAGTCGTTAGGTTTTGTTTAACAATCACAACCTAAATGTGGTCCTCCAAGGAGAGGTCCTTGTTCCCTAGATCTCTTAAAGTAATGTCTAACGTTCCCCAGATCCCAAAATGTATTTGCCATAGTTCCCCAGAGGTATTTCCCGCAGATCTCTTAAAATTAGACCTGTGATCCCTGGATCCCTGAAAGTAATAGTCAACGTTCCCCAGATCCCTAAAAATTGGCCATGTTCCAAAGATCTCCAAAACCCACGGGAGGGTCACCTAAATATTAAATAAATAAAGTACATACATGTATTATAAAATGAGAACCACATTTTAACATGCAGCTGGCCTACTATCTATCCTTATAAATACAATCTGTTGATCTGTATTCTAACCACTGACGGTCTTCGTATGAATTATAACTGCAGACGGCACATTCAATACATTGTCATTATGTTATGGTTACCATGGTAATCGTTATACGATTACAGCATTTGTTGGTGCGACATACAATTATTGCATGTCACCAGAGAACCGTTTAGTGCTGCATTACCTTTCCAGAGACAACAAATTGTTACCCTGTTCTATTAAAGTCTATTATTGTACGATATTTAGAATAGTTATTCTTGTCATTTATTTTTCATTTCATAGCTCTGTTATGTTTTATCATATGCGTTAATATGTTTTGTTTTTAATATTCTTTTCCTTCATAATTTCTTTTCATAAACATTGTTCATATATTTATTTCCTTTATTAAAGTTGGAGAGTTACAGATAATAAGTTCATGCCAGGCTATTAGATTGTCCAAACACATTTTATTTAATCATGCTAAACAGTTAATTAACATACACCTTGTGTATAACGTCCGTGCCTGAAGGCGCGGTCTCCCAGCGATAATAAACCCCTCGCTTTCAAGTCCTGGGTTCAAGTTTTCGCTCATTTGCTTGCTATGTGAGAGAATTTAACATTCACTTGCACGTTCTACAACCGTTCAGCAATTTCTCTACCAGTAAAGCTGGACTGCGTTCAACACGGTTAAAATGTTTACTTTGTTTATAAACGCAAACGGTGAGCTAACGATCGAAAAGTAAACGGAAATCGGTCTACTCGGCGTTGTCCCTTCACGTTCCATAAAGTCACGTGATTAAACACACACAAACAAACAGCTCGCGGAGGTGTTTAATCCTTTAAAGCGAGCATGTCGTTCAGTTCACTTCTGTTATTAAACGTTTGCAAATAAATTGAACGTTTAAGCGAACTGAACGCAGCCCTGACTAACAAAACAAAACAGAAATAGCTATCCTTTACTTGCTCGTCCGAGTACAAATAATGTCCGTACAGTTACAGATCCGTTATGATACTGTTTGACAACTCGTTATTTAAAACAGAGTGTAACAAGCTAAGTTTAAATCGGAACATCGCTCGGCCATTTCCACTCGTTATTTAAAACAGAGTGTAACAAGCTAAGTTTAAATCGGAACATCGCTCGGCCATTTCCGCCTAAGTTGGAAATAATATTGGCGGAAATGGCCGAGCGATGTTATGTTTGCGGGAGCATTGTCGACACAAGTATGCGTTTAGTTGTTGTATGTCCAGTTATCAGAGCATGTCGTATCGGGTGCAATCAGCTAGAATTTACGCATGATTAAATCCTTTATTGTTGCCAATCTGTTACATTCAATTACTGTAACTTTTACCATAATAATAATAATAATAATAATAAAAAGAAGAAGAAGAATATTGAATATTTTATTGATTTAAACTATACATAGTTTCTCATCAAATTACAATGTTGCAATAACATGTAAATAATTAAACACATATACACATAACAAGTTGAGTAAATTGCATGCACACATTTTCACACGCACGCACGCACGCACACACACATACACACACGCTCGCACCCCACCACACTTATTCGTTCTTACTAATATTTCATTACTCATGTCCATTAGATATTGTATAATATACTCAAATTTTCTTTTACATAAAATAAGTTTTTTTTAGGATGAACACATTTATCAGTTATTTATTATGGAACGTCGTTTTACAAATGCTTCGGATATAAATTTGCTTAATTTAACACTTTCCGATTTATTTTTTGACTGAAGAAGATTAATAAACTTATATATTTGGTCTACGGATATAATGCTATAATAATAAGCTATTAGTTGTCATAATATGATTTAGTTTATTTATATTAACTGGAAGAAGAACACCAATAAAACGGATAGATAATATTATATCAACCATGATGCTCTTAATACATGCATGTGTATATGATGTCCGGGAGTTTATGTAAAAGATCATAAAAAATAAAACATATAAATATTGGAAAATTAATAATCGAATCATTTTAAGAAATTAAAATTCCTGAGGTAGCTTTCGGACCAACACCAATAAATCTTGTGACACATACATGTATTTACACGTTTCATCAAAATAGGGCCAGAACCTCATAAATAATGCTGTACAAAAACTAAGCAAGAAAGGTGTAATGACCGAGAACAATATAGTGTTGCAACGTCACCATTCGTCCTGTTTTATGATTTTAGAGAGAAGAAGAAATATTTTATATAGTTGTATATAAATAATGTAATAGTTGATTTAGACATATGAAGCATTTTAACATTGTAGTGAGAAGTCGGTGCTAATCAGTTCATTCTAGATCTGATCTAGAATGATATTCGATTTTTTAAAATATTTTTTAAGCTTTAAGTAGCAGATGCGTTAGCATTTCCTTTCCTCCTCACATCGTAATCTTATATAATTTTAATAACATTTTAGCCAATATGTCAAGATTAGCACCGGCCTCTCATTTTTTACTGTGTATATATATGTTAAAACGTGGTGTGTTATATGTGCTATTCTGCAAGTATGTTTGCTAGTCTGTAAGGTTATCAATAAATATATAAACAACAAGTATTATTAATTGTGACAAATTGGTTTAAAATATGTATTGATATGTTTTACATGTGATATAGTCTCTTATAATTCTTTATAGAATGGCATGGCTAACTGTTAAATATAATGTTTAATTTAATGTATATACTGTGTTTAAACCATGATGAGACTTAAATAAAGAAATATCTATCTGTCTACATATTATCAAGGATCTATAAAGGATAGGAATCTTGCATCTACTGACTAAATGTTGATAAAATAGCACACGAAAAATTAATTATTTGGTAAATAATCATTCATTATTTACAGACAACTGATTTCTTGTACATAAAATATAAATTGTATGTAATCTTGTATCATTTTAAATGTTTCGATCACGAAAAATGATCTTGAATTAAAGATATTGAGGTTTGAAATAAAATTTCTCGTAATTTGATGTCATTTTATCTGCAGTATACAAATTTTGAAATCAGAAGTACTTCAACAATTTTAAACACACATTTCTGGGAATGGTATTATTTTGATTGGATTTCATTCTGCAATGTAAGAATTTAGATTTGTGGTCCTGAAAAGAACGGAAAGTAAGATAATTGAAAACGAGATACTGCAAGATTTTGAGTGAATACGCGAGCGTTCGCAAAATACCAATCAGTTGCCTTTCCTTCTCTATATAATTCCTTGATATTATACATGAACAATTGTATTAATAACGATTAATTGTATATGTTCGAGTTATATTGCATAAAATTCTTTCTGTTCTACCAATACATTTGTGGAAGTTTGGAAAGCTATCAGGCTAAAAATTAGAGGCGGTATTAAACATATAAGATGATTGATTGATTTAAAAGATTGATTGAATGATAGTCATATATACCTTGTATTAGAAATAATATGCGAATATATATATTGTTTGAAAACAGCATAGACCAATGACGAACAATATGATCTCCTGTTTTTAGTTTTGGGAGAAAACGCGTGTCAGAACGATAGTAGACTAAGTACTACCCTTGGTCAGCGTTTTATCAACTTTATACCGCTCTGTACAGTATGTGACCAGGTGTTACATGTTCTCGACCTTTAAATTTCTATTTTTTCATTATGTATATAATATATATAAATCTATACAAAATCAACAAAGTCTAACGACAGCTATATTGTATTCTAAAATATGCATTTCAAGACAGTTAGTTGAAGTTTTTCTTATTTGTTTTTTTTTCTACCATTTATTCATAAAACATTTAAACTTGTCCTTGTTTCTTCTTAATGACATATTATATTACACAAACAAAACAATTAATCATTAAATTGAACCGCACTTTTTATCCAGGTACAAACTGGTTGAAATTAAATTAAGTGAAATTTGAATCCAGCGTGAGTAACTCAACATAAGTTTTTATATTTAATACTTTGTAAGCACATTGTTTACCATGCGCTTAATTTCATCTTTAAGTATTTGAAAATTCCTTCTAAGTACGATGAGTTGTCCTCAAATTGGACAGTGTCATTCTTTTCCGCTTGCTCAGACTTCGCTTCAGCATTTGTTTCAGAATGGTTGGCAACTCCTCCGAACCACGAGTTGGTCATGTTCTCAGTGAGAACATCAGTAAACCAGTCTAACGAATCAGTAAGTCTGTCGCCTGTCACCCCAGAAACTCCAAACACTTTCCAACGTCTGCCGTTAAGGACACCTTTTGCTATTATAGCATTTTCAATTTCTTCCGGTGTCAGAACGTTGCTAATGTCTTGTTTATTGGCAAGAACGAGTACTGGTTTATTGGATAACTCGTCTTCTTTGCATGCCATATCAAGAATTTCATCCACTGCCTCTTCAAATCTACAATTCACAACAAATGTTTACGTTTTACTGTTCATATTAAGGCCATAATCAATTAATTTCTAGATTATCATCCCCGCCCGCCCCCTGAATTTCATGCCGCCCGACCCTTTTTAATTTTCATAAAAAAAGAAAGAAGATTTTTTTTTAATATATGCCCTTCAAATATAACAATTGATACACAGAAAGATATTTTTTTATAAAACTAGTTTTGCCAAAAAAAAGAGAATATTTTTAATAATTTTCAAAATGAAAATAGATTTTACGCTTTTCGTCGTAGATGCTCATGAAGGAAAATGTCTGCATATACAGGGTGATGCATATGCTTCATGTTATATTGTTTGCATGCTGTATGTGGTGGATAGCAGATACACTATACGTTCTTCTCTCAAAACCATACTAAAGTTTAATTTAAACATATTTTATACATTTTCTTATTACAAATTAGCAAAAAGGTTGGATCACAAGTTCTAACAACATCAATAAAAGCCGTACCCGATAAAATATGTATAACAGATATTGATCAAGATGAAATACAATACATTTAGGCCATCCTTAAAAAAACATTCTTTGTTGTGGTCCGACAAAGTGTTTTTCATGTGAGTATGTAGGTAGCCAATTTTTTTATTTTGCCAAATTTTTATTTTGCATAGTCATTTTAAAAAAAAATGGACAGAAATCATGAAAGGAATTAAATGCTTTGAAAGTCAATAAAAAAAGTTTGGATAGCTGCAATTTTGAGTGAATAGGTAGCACGGCAAACAATATATATTTTAAGGATCGCCTTTACATATCTGAAAGTAAAGATGGAGTAACTATTAAGGAGAGTACTTTCAGACTTCCAGCCTACTTCCGCATCCCCATGTGGTCATTTCTCTACTCATGGTGGAAAAAGATGTATACTTTGATAGACGCAGTCGACAGAATCCCCCCTACACCTCCAATCCCATGTGGTCATTTCCCTACTCATAAAGGAAAAAAAATGTATACTTATATAGACGCAGGCGACAGAATCCCCTACCCCTGTGTCTGATAAAGCATACACCTTTTTCACAATGAATAGGGAAGTGACCATCTGGGGAGTGGGAGGGGAGGGGAGGAATTACAAAGGTTTCATACCGCTACAATTTCGTACCAAATTGAGGTTTCGTACCACACATAGATTACTGCATAAACTATATTGTATTTCACACCACGATTGGGTGTCACAATCATACTTATATGATGGTATTTGTTTGTAATTAGTGTGTGATAGTATTGGTTTATTAATAATTATTTTGGTCTTTAAATCTAATTTTATACTTGTTCATGAAATGAATGGGAAACATGTATTAAACAAAATAAAGTTTTAAACACAATATCTTTCACAATTTATATGGATATTATGATCTATTTTTTATACTTGTAAATGAAATAACTGGGAAACATGTATTAAAAAAATAATTACTATACATTTCATATATGGTACGAAACCTGCTGAAACGGTACGACCCCCCTGATACGAAATTGCAGTGGTACGAAACCTCCAACAACCGAAGGGAGTAACATGATATGTAGCATTTATACACAATATTTGCAACGAGTACACATGAAAACAAAAAAAATGACTCTATGCGTAAGATCCATAACGGAAATCAAAGTTCTCTGGTGTTATATGCATATATTGCCCAAACAAGCATGAAATGGGATATATCCGATATGCAGCAACATCAGAACATGTATATATGTCTCTGGTACTGCAGGCTAGTTTTTGTTGTCTAGTACACACATGCTAAATCATTTACAGCAGTTACCTTTCTTTGCGAGCCTAATGGGAGAACATTGATCGTGTTCGATTCTCTGCCAAAGCAGTGACATAATAAAACTGCCTTCAGCAAGACACTGTATCCGCATATTTGCTGGTTCTAACCGGAAGTTATAAAGTCACTGCCGGAAGACTTCAAGCGTGATTTGTCCAAGTTGTAAGAATCGATGTATAAAGAAGTAAGTTACCTTTCTTTGTCGTTGCTGTCAACAACGAAAATTAAACCATCCGTTCCCTGGTAGTAATGCCTGATCAGCGCTCTACTTTTATCCCGCACACCGACATCCCATGCCGTAATTTGTACATTCTTGACAGAAATGGTCTCTACGTTAAACCCTATTGTCGGGATGGTAGTCACCACTTCACCAAGTTTCAATTTATACAGAATAGTGGTCTTACCGGCAGCACCCAGTCCTAAAATGAGAACTCTTACTTCTTTTTCGCCAAAAAGTCTCTTGAATATAAAATTGCCCATCTCGCTGATACCTATTCAACTTCTATGGTAGGATCATGTCCACAATTTAATGAAATACCATTTTCCCCCTAACAATTCACTGTTAATAAAAGCTAATCATTTGTTTTATTATGTATACAATGTTCACTTAAACGTCATTTGTAAGAAGTGTTTATTGTTTACATCCGGATGTCATGCCTATTTTTATCTACCGGTGCATCGTATTTTCAACCACGCCGTATGTATTTCACTACGATCTCCCATGAAACCGTAGTGCGTTCTGTTTACGACGTGTTTGTTAGCTATTAATTTTACCAATTCTCCTATGATATGAATCATAAACATTTCTATTTTGTAGTGACTGGGTAGGCCATCTAAATCAGTTCAGATGTATTGGGCCGCATTCAGTTGCTTAAATGTTCAACTTGTTCGCACACGTTTAATAACAAAAATCAACTGAATGATGTTTTCAACATTTGCTAACAGAGTACACACTTCTTGTGCGTAATCACGCGACTAAACAGAAATGGAACGACTGTGCCAATGTAGTTTGATTTCCATTTACTTTGTTCGTTTGCGTTTATAAACAGAGTAAACACATTTAACCGTGCTTAACGCAGCCAAGGATTTCCATTTACTTTGCGTTTATAAACAGAGTAAACATATTTAACCGTGCTGAACGCAGCCCAGTGATTGTGTTAGAATCACTGCCAGATCAATTGTCAACTTTGTTCTTGACTGAATCATCCATTTCCCAAGTATAATATTATAGGGAAGTAGTCAGCGACTTCCAGAGATAAGTGTGCTGACAACTTGTTAACCATCTGGGAAATCACAGTAACGACACGATTCACAGATTGTCAAAATCAGATGTCCCACAATGTTTGGTCTCGTCAAAACTAAGACTCATGTTGATGCAATTGATCTGACACAAGAAAGCCTCGCTCCGTCCACTTTTCTGGTAGATATATTGCAATCTTTTTTTTATAAAAAGTCTCCCAGGAAATGGACAGCAATTCTTATATGTAAATAATAAAGCTGGATCTTATATCAAAATAATAGAGCTGTTCACTCCTGCCTTCTTTAATCAGGCGATGTTAAAAAAAATACTGGCCTTTTTTTATATATTTTCTAATTATTTTTCATTTTGTTAGTAACCATGTACTTACATTAATTGTTAATGTATCTGATAATATGTAAAAATTAGATAGTGTGATCATCATCCAACTGCGGTTGCGTCTTATGTTGTGCATCCAAATGTCATTTTCCTTGCTATGCCCGATTAGCTCAGTCGGTTACGCGTTTGACTATCAATCCAGGGGTCGTGAGTTCGAATCCCCCACCCGGCAAGTCTCTGTGATGATTGATATATGACATTGCGTCTCATTATCATTTGTCTCTCACCACTGATTCAAGTGGGAAAGTTATCAGTTACTTGCGGAGACGAGGTGTGCTCGAGTACTGGTTAATCCCAGGAAACACCGGTTAGGTTAACTGATCGTCTGTTAGCCCTCGATGGCATAAAAATGACGCTAAATATTCAATCAATCAAATTCTTGCTATGTATATTCTTGTTGATATTGACAATACTGTGTATTCGGAGGGTAATGTAAATCGACCATCTTATGGAGTTGAGGTGGTCCAGCAGTTAGCTCCAAAACCTCTGCTGATCAAATTCAAAAAAATTCTACACAATTTTGAGCATTAATCAGAATATAATTTTGGATCAAATTTGGTGTCTCCAGGTCTGACAAACGAAACAAAGATAAACACAAAACAAGAAATGTTACATGCCCCCTAAATGATCTATGAAAATAATATATTTTATAAGAGGTAGTGATTTAAATGTATCCATGGATATCAAGAGTAATGGACTGATATTTCAGACTACATACAATTTCATGTTGTTTTTTTAGATTTAAAATGTGACCTCGACATCAGATGTAAAAGTCTGGGTATTTCTACAGGTAAATGCAGGTGACACATCATGACATGTTGATCACATTTGTCAATTTTTTTTAAAATCCATCCATGTAAGACAAAGTTACAGACCAGACATGAAATATCAAATAAACTGAGTGTGACCTTGACCTTTGAGGTAAAGTTCTGGGTCTTACACACATGTCAATCGAGCCAAGTATTTTTGAAATCCATCCATGTACGATAAAGTTACCAGACTTGAAACGGACAAACAAACTCAAAGTGTGACCTTGAACTTTGAGGTATGGGTCTGGGTATTACGTGCGACATGTCATGTCATCTTGATCAAGTGAGCCAAGTTAAGACAAATTTAAAAGTGTAACCATGACCTTTAAGAAAAGGTTCTGGGTCTTACATGCGACACTTCATCATGTTATGTTGATCAACAGAGTTAAGTGTTTTTGAAATCCATCAATGTATTACAAAGTTAAGGATCTGATATGCAATCTCACACAGACTCAAGTGTCGTCAAACAAATTTGAAGTGTGACCTTGACCTTTGAGGAATGGGTGTGGGTCTTACGCAACACTTAATGCTGATGAATTGCACCAAATGTTTTGGTGACAAAGTTACAGACCAGACACAAAATCTCAAATGGACTGAAAGTTAAATTGTGACCTTGACCTTAAAGCGGGAGTGTGCGTGTTCTGCGCGACACATCGTCATGTTATGTTGATCATTTGTAGCAAGTATTTATAAAATCCATTTATGCATGACAAAGTTGCAGAACCGGACATGAAATCTCAAACAGACTGAAAGTGTCGTCAAAGTTAAATTGTGACGTTGACCTTTGAAGTGGGTGTCTGGGTGCTACATGTGGTCATGTTAAAAACATAAAAAGGTCATCAGAAACATTCTGCATAGTTTTGACTAACTAGTATCATCCATAACACAATTATGGACCACTTGGCAACTCAAGACCAAACAGTTTCTGAGAAACGCAACATTGTTGTTCTTCCTTAGGTCCACTGAGAAATGCTACAGTTTTGTGTAGAATTACCCATTACACAACTATAAACCAAACAACACCACTATACATCAAACAGTTTTTGAGAAACAGATCTCAGTGCTAACACTCGATACTAAAATTTAACATCAGATTGTTGACGCTGACGGAAAAGCAACTATGGCCTATATTTTTCTTAAAAAAATGGCAAGCGAAAACCACTTTAACAAATTAATATATCCATAATGAACCTAGATATTTTGTTTCATCAAATTATATTTGGCACCCTGAAACCAAAGAAATTTTACCAAAATAATGAACATGACAAAAAATAAGAGAAGATACAAGAGGGCCAAGATGGCCCTATATCGCTCACCTGACTGACCTTGAGTCACCCAACTTAAGTAGATTATATAATACATGTACACTCAAAATTCCAGAAAAACGAAATAGGAGAGTAGTTACAATTTTGATTTGTTTTGAAAATGTAACAGATGCGTAGAAGAGTTCAAACTTGGTAGAGGTTCACCCATGGTAAATGTCAGTGAAATAACATCGAAATCAGGTCAGTTGATTCTGACAAGAAGATTTTTTAAATTTTTACTAGAGCTTATATAGTAAACTACACCCATCCCCTGGCTGCCATGTTTTTTGACAAATCGCTACTGTTTGAAAAATTTGGTGAAGGATCCTCCAAGAAACGTTTCTGTGAAATTATTTTGTAGTTTCTGACAAGAAGATTTTTTAAGTATTTACTTATTAAACTTGCCCCATGACTGCCATGTTTTTTAACAAATCAAGATGGCTTGAACAAACTTGGTAGATCATTTCTGTGAAATTATTATAAAATCGAGGCAGTAGTTTCTGACAAGAAGATTTTTAAGTTTTTACTATAGCTTTTATAGTAAACAAACCCCATGCCCTTTGACGAATCAAGATGGCTTGAACAAACTTGGTAGAGGGTCACCCAAGGAACATTTCTGTGAAATTATTTTAAAATAGAGCAAGAAGTTTCTGACAAGAAGATTTTTTAAGTTTTTACTGTAGCTTATACAGTAAACTAACCCCACCTCCTGACCGCCATGTTTTTTGACGAATCGAGCTGGCTTAAAAAAACTTGGTAGAGGGTCACATAAGGAACATTTCTGTGAAATTATTTTAAAATCGAGCAAGTAGTTTCTGACAAGAAGATTTTTTAAGTCTTTACTATAGCTTATATAGTAAACTAACTCCACCCAATGGCCGCCATGTTTTTTGACGAATCAAAATGGCTTGAACAAACTTGGTAAAGGGTCACTCAAGGAACATTTCTATGAAATGATTTTAAAATCGAGCCAGTAGTTTCTAACAAGAAGATTTTTAATAGTTTTTAATAATTAAACTTGCCCCGCCCCCTGGTGGCCATATTTTTTTGACAAATCAAGATGGCTTGAACAAACTTGGTAGAGGGTCACCCAAGGAAAAAATCTATGAAATTATTTTAAAATCAAACAAGTTGTTTCTGATAAATGATCTTTTAAGTTTTTACTAAAGC
This sequence comes from Panopea generosa, assembly GCA_029582155.1. Taxonomy (NCBI): domain Eukaryota; kingdom Metazoa; phylum Mollusca; class Bivalvia; order Adapedonta; family Hiatellidae; genus Panopea; species Panopea generosa. The sequence goes on along the minus strand of CM055896.1, from coordinate 13,647,141 downwards.
TTATATAGTAAACTAACCCCACCCCCTGGCCGCCATGTTTTTTGATAAATCAAGATCGCTTGAACAAACTTGGTAGAGGGTCACCCAAGGAACATTTCTGTGACAATATTTTAAAATTGAGCCAGTAGTTTCTGACAAGATTTTTTTTAAGTTTTTACTTATTAAACTTGCACCCCACCCCCTTGCGGCCATGTTTTTTGACGAACAAGATGGCTTGAACAAACTTGGTTGAGGGTCACCCAAGGAACACTTCTGTGAAGTTATATCAAAATTGGCCCAGTGGTTTCAGAGAAGTTGTTAGAAGCTAAAAGTTAACGATCAACACCAGGCGATCACAAAAGCTCCCCTGCGAGCCTTTGGCTCAGGTGAGCTTAAAATGGGCAATACACCTCCAACAGAAGTACAGCTACTATTTTTACCCAGATAAGTGTTCATACAGAACATATGTGAAGAGGGCTTGTGCCTGTTGGCAATTTTTACAATACTTGAACGAGCACCAAAAATGAGAAGGCATTACTTCTAGGCGATGATTTGAGAGATAACCAGACCAGCCATGAATACTTAATACTGCCCAATGTTTTAAGAAAGAAAGAAATACAATATATAAATTAAGTTTAATTCTTTCATAAATTATACAAGTGTAGATTTGTCAATACATGTCTCTACAATAGCACACAGACAAGCACAGTTTATAGATTACAATAAATATATGAAGTCAAACCTGTGTTAGCAGCCACCTCTATTAAGCAGCTACTTGTCTTAAGCAGCCACATTTGCTATTTCCCATTTTGATGCTTTCAGAGAGTTTAAACTTATTTATTTTACTTTGATTGTGAAACAAGTTCTTACTACTTAGACAAATCACGCTGGAAGTCTTCCTGGGTAGAACCAGTACAAAGCATATGCGGAAAAAGTGTCTTGCTCAAGGACACTACACACAACTGTAGCTGAGGATCGAACCCACGACCCTCCGATCATGAGTTCGGTGCTCTACCACTGGACCATGCGCTCCACTTTCAGAGAAAACCTGTATTAAGAAACAACCAGTTTTAAAAGGCCACTTTCATTCATTCCCTTGACTGGCTGTTTAAGACAGGTTTAACTGTATTTATATATATATATATATTAGCATCACAAGGCACCTCAGTTAGCAAGATCTTCTCATGGAAAATTATACAATCTCCGACTTTAATTGAGAAAGACTGAGACCAATGATACAAAATTTGTTTAAACATATTTTTGAATGTTATTCATTGAAGAATCCATCATTCTAAGGTAATCTCTTCATCAAAACAATTATTGCATCCATTCCATTTTTGTTACAGGTTTAGAACCTTAGAAAACCCCACATACTCTAAATATAACTGTTTATTTCACATTTTAAGACCCACACATGAGACAATCATCTTTGTTTTCCAGTGAACACACCATGGCCGACATGTTTTGTTGTTGTTTCTGTTCGGTGCCTTCTTCCTCTTTCTTGATAGTCTTGGACTGTGTCAATTTCGTCTTGTCTACTGTGAACTGTATAGCCGAAGCCGCAGCCTTAGTACGCAGGTAATACATACCAGTCTTCAGTCCCTGAAACACAACAGTTACGTTATAATGACAGTCATCTTTATATTCACATGTACTTACTTATTTTACTTCAATTGCGAAACAAGTATTACAACTTATACAAAGTGCACTCATAACAAGACAACAAAGCTCGCCCTTGGGAGTCTAAGTCCAAAAAGGGCCATAACTGTGCCAAAATGCAACCCAGAGTTATGGTTCTTGTCTGTGTGTGATCCATTGATGATGGTATACACACATGCGAAGTTTCATTCACATCCAATGAGTGGTTGCATAGATATCTTAAAACTTAAACGCAAAAGTTTAACCTCAGTGTCTACAGACGATGCCGGGGTCATGGCAATAGCTCTCATTGGACTTTGTCCCAGCGAGCTAAAAAGTGTCTTGCTCAAGGATACCACACATAGCTGTGGGGTAGGATCAAACCCACGAACCTTTGATCATGTGTTTGGAGCTCTTTTATTGAAATGCACTCTGTGCATGTATTTATAAAAATTAATGTTTCTATGGAGGGAATGGGGTTTTAATAACATATATTTCAACCCACTACAGGTTATATATGGCAATCAGTTTGGTCGCTGGTGGAAAATTTCAAAAGAAATCATGGAGTAGAACAACTCTAGCAAGGTAACTGCATTCTTGACAACTACAGGGCTTGAAATTTCTCAAAAAAGATACTCGTCCTCCCATTCCAACATTTTTTTATTGAATGCATAAAATCAAAGAAATTTTAAGGACATTTTTTTTTTAAAAATAGTTCTTGTCCCGACCGAATGTTAACTCTTCAGGACTTGTAGACGATTTTCCAGCATATTTGCAACTATTGCAAATGATCACTTAATTTAGTCGGACAGTTTACTCAAACTCGATGACAAAAGTTTATTTTATGCAAACATATCATAAGGCCTCTCTTAAAATGGTTTTGGGATTTTTTGAACAGATAGGTTATTTGGTTTTCATTTTGTTCTTAAAAACAATTGTTGCCATGCTCCTACCTACTCAATAAAATTGCACTTATTAAAACTTTTTTAATCATGATTTGTGTCCATTTTTATTAAAAATGACTGCAAAATCAAAATATGGTCAAAAATTTATTTTTTAGCTGTCTGCCTATCCACAAAAAGAGGGTCGGAGCACAGCAAACAAACAAGTTTTTAAGAATCTCTCTACTTGCGCACAAAAGATTAATACTGTAATACATATGTAAAAGTTAATAAACTTACCAGCTTCCAAGCATAGAAATGCATACTGGTAAGTTTGCCATAGTTTGGTTCCGCTATGTGAAGGTTGAGCGACTGGCTTTGGTCAATGTAAGCTCCACGGTCTGCTGCCATCTTGAGCACGGTCTTCTGGGATATCTCCCACACGGTTTTGTACAATGCCTTGATATCAGCTGGGATACCGTCAATATTCTGAAAAAAGTCAAATTAAAATGGGTTAAAGCTCAAATTTGTTGATTTCGAAAAAAAAATAAAAAAAAATAAATAGATTTACATAAACCAAACCATATTCACTGAAAAGTACAAACACTTAATTCATAATCATTATCTACCAAAAAATGTGGAAATTATACAGAGTTGGAGGCCATATAAAACTACTGTATAAAGTCGCATACTGGAGTGTATAACATCTAATGCTAGATAGAATTGATTGCATGAATGTTAAGCATCAATATTACAGACAATCACTTTAACTTAAACACTCTTTCCTGGGTTCCTTGAAGGTTAACCAGTACTGAACACACCCATCTCAACAAGTATCTGATCACTTTCCCACTTGAATTAGAGGTGAGAGATGAATGATAACGAGACACAATGTTGTATACCCAATCACCGCAGACACTCTAGCCGGGCAAGGATTCAAACTCGTGAACTCTGGATTGATTGTTAGATGTATTACGGACCAAAGTTAATCAGGCCCAACAATGCTAGACAGATGACAGACACAGGTTAATCACAAAACGCCAAAACATATTCAATGAATGCTTCCATTTTATCTTTATCTATGTACCTGAATGGAGCCACCATGTGCGATCAGCAGATTCTTCATGTCATCATCCCAAAGACCTCTCTCCGTCAAGTCCTTCAACATGTGGTGGTTGACAATCTACATAAAAACAAAAACTTTACATTATGTGGCTTAAAAGTTCAACAGTTAACCATACGTTATATACAATCTGCCTGGCCGACACTTTGTATACCTAGGGTCACAATACACAATTTTTTGTTCATTACTTGCATGGTGTTGTTAATTGATAGCAATTGAAATGTTAACTTTGTACAGCTTCAGTTTCTATATTTTCAAGTAAGTTAACAATCTCCATCGTCACATAATAAACCTAGCAACTTTATCCCTTGAAGGTTCTTTTATATATCAGAGCTTTTCTGGAAATTTGGAAGAGGTCAAAGCCTTCAAGATTGGGGGAAAAAAACCAGTGCAATTGAAGGGTAATTGAGGCTGTTAACAAACTGGAAAATAATGCTTAACACTTAAGATCATGTTTTAATTAATAATTATCAGATATTACAATACGTCATAACAAAATAAATAAATAATAAAAAAAAATTGGGGGGAACCCCCCACACCCGATTTTTTAATATGGAAGCTACCAAATTTCAGACTCTATTTAATATGGTTAAAAAGCCCTGTATTTATATAATAATATCTAACACACTCTGTGACGCAGATTTATAACATGTGCTGTTTCATTTACCTGGAATTCACCGGAGAGCACTCTTCGTGTGTATATATTGTTGGTGTAGGCCTCGATAGATTCATTGTTACCCAGAATCTGTGCAGTGGATGCAGTGGGCATTGGAGCCAGGAGCAGACTGTTCCTAACACCGTGTCTGAAATATTCGAAAAGGTTTTAATTGTTATGTTGATTTTACTTACTAATGGTAAAAAATTCATTACCATACCATTTTCAGTGTTGCCACAGATATGCTAATACAAAATTCCCTAACTAGAAGTCAGTCACTCGCATAAACCAGAATAAATACATATTTTAAATAATGTGATTTTCCAGGACTTTTTGTTTGTTAATATGGGATTTTGTGCTTTATTTTTTTCTAACAGTATTTCAGTTACAAGTTATCTATTGTTTCTGGGCTCTGAGTAGGTTTTTAACCAGTAATAGATGTATCTTGTAACTGCACGTCACTGACAACTACCTTATATATTCTGGTTGGGAGATTAATGGCCATAGACCAAAATTCATAGGCAATTATCAGAGGTGCTGGGGCAAGGAATTAAATTCAGGGCTATTGAACACAATACCCGCCGAGTGTTATAGGAACATAGAGGAAGTAAAGTGATTCCACTTACTTGGCAATTCTGGCCCTCAATCCTGGCCAATCATGTCTATCAGTGTCCTTCACGCCCCACATGTCATGCTGCAAGATCTGTATTTTTTGAAGGAAAAAAGAAAGAAAGAATGTTTTATTTCCAAAATCACAGAAGTAAAAAATAAGTAAATACTGTTTAGTTAAATTTTTATTACTCAGTTTAATGGTTTTGTTTATTACTTTAGTAGCATACTTAATTCCAAGCAGTGCGGTAATGCAGTAGATAGTGTCGGCTGCTCACGCAAAAGCTTATAGGATTGAACCCCAGCTTGACCTAATGGTCTCTCAAAAACAACTCATTACTGTTTCTATCAAAGGTAGCTTTCTTTTCAACATGCTAAAATAAATTGGTATAAACTATTAAACTAAATCCAACAGCCGGAAGAAGCATGTAAATTGTGTTTACCCCTTTGCTGACTGGGCACCCTGGGTATGTCTCGTATGGTCCATACTTTTCAGCTAATTCGCAGCTTGCCTCCAACGAAGCAAAATAAATAGTTTCAAATATGTCTTTGTTCAGCTGCTGGGCCTCTGGACTCTCAAACGGCTGTCTCATTAAAATGAAAGTATCTGCAAGACCCTGCACACCTATACCAATTGGCCGGTGTCGCATGTTTGAATTTCTTGCCTGAAAACAAAAATGGACATATGATTTTTTTTAATGACATTTTGAAAACACAGGTGCATACATGTAGCTCTCAGTTTTACTAGTGGAGGAAGACTTCAGAATGAATTCCAAGTGAAACCATCATTCTTCAGCAAGTAACTGGTAAAGTTTCTCACAAAGTTCTTTTTACCAAGATGGGCTTAAAAGTATCTTTTATCACTGCAAAATGCAAGTAATTATAATTATTATTTCTGAATAATCCAATTTCTTGGAACAGAATCACTTACAAGAAACTTGATGTACAGGTAAATCATAATTGTACATGTATGAATAAGAGTTAATTACAATGTTTTCAGTCATATCGTGACGGTGTCTACTTGAGACAGTATTCTAAGTGCTGTCACACTGGAGTATCATGCCGAAGACAGATGGTATGACACCCCACCCAGTCGCATTATACCGACACCAGGCTGACCAGACCTAGAACTCTCCTCTAAATGCTGAGTGTCAGGCGAGGAAACTTCAAGTACCATTTTTAAAGTCTTTGGTACGACTCGGCCGGGGATTGAACCCACGACCTTCCGCATTTGGTGCGGACACTCTACCAACTGTTTTCCTAAAAATTGACCTGGAAGTCCTCGTGGTAAACTAATTTGCTGGTTCCTCACATCATTGAATATATCCTTATGAACAGTGAAACCAATAATTTTGTAAACATCCGTTTGAAACTGACAGTTGGCGAAACATTGACGGTAACAAATAAGTTTTCATCGAAGACTGGCTGTCCTACGTCAAACGAGAGAAAATCTCTGGTTGTAAGTTTAAAAGAATGATTGATTTCATTATTTGCAATAGTTTATTCGGCGCTAAAAGTTGTAATGAATGCATTTGTTACATGTTTTTGTATGCGTATTTACAACCAGATCTAACGCGATCGTGTCCGACCTGAGTTTCTTCGACTTTGTCTGCCTGTTGTATCAAAGCCATTGAAGAAAGGTTGAAATAGATGTGTCTGTGTTTCTGTGAACTATCCCGTAACAATTGAGACTGATATGGCCGAGATCGAGCCAAAATTGAATGTGCTACGATCGCAAATGCAGGTGATGTCGTGTTTTTGAGAGAAAAATCCCAGGTTTGTTCAAAAAGAAGGAAAATGAAAAATTGCTGGACTCAAAAAAAGTTATTTTCTGTTTGAATTGTTGTTATTTGTAAGTGTTTAAGATATTTTTGTGCCATTTTGTAGGTTTTCAGGGTTATAGATTGAGGGTGGGGGGGTCTGGCGGGGGTTACCCCATTGGAGTCCAATCAACGCGTCTAGCACCTGTGATAAAAATGTGTTAATGCACATGTTACTTTTATAAAAGATTTACCTACTTACTATATTTAATTAAGACTGGCCTTTAAAAAGCAATCCTGAGCTTCCTGACAAATTGTGCTGTTTTACAATTGAGCCCGGTAAGGGTACAATTTATAATATAATCTTATTTCAAAAGTGTACAGTAACACCTACCTCTATCACAGGGTAGTAGTTGATCTCAATGATTCTGTTTAGGTTGCGAACAATCACTTTGGTCACTTCAACAAGTTTGCCAAAGTCATAAGTCTTGTCTGGGCGGACGAACATGTTCAGGGCAATGGATGCAAGATTACATACAGCCACCTGAAATAATAAGTTAAAACTTCACATGTCACTTCTGTTTAGAGAAACACAAGACATTAAAAGATGAAACGTAAGCATGTGTTATCTAGATTAATGCAGCCAAAAAAAAGGATGTTTTTGAAAATAAAATTCTAACTCCAGGCACAGAAATTGCAAAAGTGCTCAAGATAAATTCATTTCTAATGTACAAATGCATCCAATTATTGCAACAACAAAAAAAGTATTAAGATATCATTTAATAAAGTAAAAACAAAATAACTGCAATTGTTTTTAAGATATTCATTACAATACAACTACAAGAAAACCTACTGAACATGTATGAGTCAACCTAGATTATTTGAATGAAATGAACATTAAAATCATTATAAAAGTTGAATAAATTGTCATCACTTTGTGTTGCAATTGATATGAACTTGAATTCTGATATAAAATTGCTATGGGGGGAAATTTGAGAAATTTCTAGGTCTCGCATGGCAGGAAATACTGCACTGGCCAATGCATAACATACCTCATCTTTACTGCTGTATTCAACTATCTCAGTACACAAATTACTGCATTTTATGGTTCCCAGGTTCTGCTGGTTGGATTTACGGTTACAATGGTCCTTGTACAGCATGTACGGGGTACCAGTCTCGGTCTGTGATTCGATGATTGCGTACCACAACTGCTGGGCTTTAATAGTTTTTCTTCCACGTCCTTCTTTTTCATATCTGTAATAAGGTATAGTTTATTACCAATAATAAAATGTGATTTACAATATAGAAGCTCATGTTAGGAGATTGTTAACATGACACACAATAGAGAAGCGCATTGGTGGAAAGAATGAATGAATTGGGTTTTACAGCATACCAACACATAGGTTATCCGACGCCAACATAAAAGAAGATTCCAGGTGAACAAATTAACATTAAATTTTTTTAAAATAAATAAAATCCTCCCACCCTCTCCGTTTTTAAGAAAAATTTGGATGATAATCTAGCAATTAATTTATAATGGCCTAATTATGTCTATAACTGTAATTGACACATACTGTTCATATAATGCTTCAAACTTTTCTCCCCAGCATTCATGCAGGTCTGGGCACTCAGAGGGACACATGAGTGTCCATTCTCCATTTTGCTCAACTCGCTTCATAAACAGGTCAGGTATCCACATAGCATAGAACAGGTCACGGGCGCGAGATTCTTCTTTACCGGTGTTTTTCTTACAATCCAGGAAGTCAAAGATATCTGCGTGCCATGGTTCCAGATAGATAGCAAATGCACCTGGTCTCTGTTATGTTAAAATGTATATTTAAATAAAAACATTTGTGATAATAAAAGTTGATCTGACAATAAGGATTTTTTTTGTTACCTATTGAAAAAAGGTCGAAACAGTGTTCTTTATAGAAAGAGAATAATTTCATGCTAATAGACTGACTGTTTCCCATTATGAAGAGTTAAAAGACACAATGTTGATGTACTGACTTTAGATAGAAAACTGCAAGGAAACTGGGCAAATAATTACTAATTGTGACAAATAATTAAGAGCATCTTCCTGACAAATAATTGAGAACATCTTCTTGACAATTGATACCAAATAATTGATAGCACCTTGGAGCCACAACCACTTACCTTGTTTCCTCCTTGGTCAACATATCTAGCCGTGTTGTTATATACCCTCAACATGGGCAGGAGACCATTGGAAGTTCCATTAGTCTGCAAATTAAAATGACCATCTTATGAATGTACACATTTTTATTTGGAAATGTTTGAAATAAAACCCTGTCACGGCAACACATTTACAAAACTAAACTATTTGCTAAACTGAAAATTTGTTACTTTCAAAACTGTGACCCCCATATGTAAATGCAATTTATTTTCTTTTTAGTCAACACACTACACGATATATTTGAATATCTTTGAATAAATCTTGAGTAGACCCATTGTCCTTTCATAAGTAATAGGCAAACTTTCTCACAGCAGTATATAGCCGGGCCAGATTAGCTCTGTCGGTTACACGTCTGACTATCAATCCGGGGGTCGCGAGTTCGAATCCCCCGCCCAGCAACAGTTTCCATGATAATTGATATACGGCATTGCGTCTCATTATCATTCGTCTCTCACCACAGATTCAAATGGGAAAGTTATCAGTTACTTGCGGAAACGGGGTGTGCTCGAGTACTAGTTAATCCCAGGAAACAGTGGTTAGGTTAACTGATTGTCTGTTAGCCCTCGATAGCATAAAAATGACGCAAATATTCATTCATTCAATTCACAGCAGTATTTACAGAGCTTTACTCGATTACACTTTCTCAGCCATCAGAGGTAAGTAATCTTAACATGGCACCTTAAATCACTCAACCAGATCTCCCCAGTTATCACAGAAGGTTCGAGCTTACATGGTTATACAAATCCTACTATACATACCCCAGCTATATAACTGCCAGTTGATCGGATGTTGTGTACATTTAGGCCTATACCACCGGCAGACTTTGAGATAAGTGCACACTGTTTCAGTGTATCGTAGATTCCATCTATACTGTCATCGTGCATCGTCAACAGGAAACAACTACAGTAAGTTATATAAAAAAATCCTATTACATCCAATAAAGTCAACATTCGGACATGTTTTCCTCAAACCTGTTTAAAACACGTTTTCTCCTTATCTTACTAAAAGTCACCCCAAAGTGAAGAATGGACCCAGGACAAGTAATTGAATATACTCAGAGTAAACAATTCAGCACCTCTCAGGTTAATTTTTTTTATTACAAGTTTCGCCTGGGTGACAATTTAAAATAGCTTAAAACAGTACTCTAACCTAGTATTTTTCATGTCGGTAGGTAGGAAGCTAAAAAATGTTTTTACCAGATTTTGATGTCATTTTAAAGAAAAACAGACAGAAATCTTGAAAAAAATTAAATGCTTTCTAAAGCAATAAAACAGTTCAGGTAGCTGCAATTTCGAGTGAGTAGATAGGAACATGGCAAACAAGTTTCATTTAATGATGGCCTTGATAATGAAAACTTACCTGGACAACTGTGGTCGCTGTGTGCCGGCATTGAACAGTGTTGGAGAGGCATGAGTAAACCATTTCTCTGACAATAAGTTGTATGTCTGAAAACATAATTGTACAAAATAATTTGGGTTTAATTGTATGTTATTTCTTTTGTCTTTTATTCAACAGTATATCTACCTATAATCAATTCATAGTTGCTGGAGGTATTGCACAAAGCAATCAGGTCAGATTTTGTCTTCAACTCTAAAAATGATTTGAAGCACTGGTTTCATAATGATTAAGAAAATATTGATGTATACAGTAACTACTAGATGTGTACAATGAGTGCGTCAAGAGAAACATGTGGAAAGTATTGTATAACAGTGTTGTATAAAATTTGGAAAAAGACAACTTAAGGCCATTATAAATCAATTAATTTTCTTTTTTTTTAATATGCAAACTAGGTGGCAGACACGGATGATAATCTAGCAATTAAACACACTAGTATACCTCAATGGCAGCATCAATGTCCTGATGGTGGATACCCACTGATACCCTCATTAACATGTGTTGGGGCCTCTCAACAACTGAAATAAAATGATTTCTTTTGTACCCTCAAAGTCGCACTATTACCAAATTCCATCTTCACAATATGAAAAGCTTTGAGGATCTTAGCATAGCCGTCATTTATGGACAGCTATATGCACAATGGCTGTTGTTTGTTAATATTAAGTGGCAGACAGTTAAAGAATTCTCAATAGTCTAGTTCAGTAGTAAAGCCACGTTACAAAATACAAAAATTAAATAGCATGTCTGAAAATGAAAGGGTTACACAATCTGAGATGATTCAGATATCACAATGTTAAGCTACAGAAATAATTTAAGACAATCTCCCTCCAGAGATCCAGATAAGCTTTCCTTGAAAGGAGTAGTTTACCCCTCAAATCAATTTAAATGTCAATGCTTTATTCAGAAATTCCAATGCTTAAATACCCCTAAATAGTGTTTATCAGGAGCACTGTCCCTCTGATTTAGAAACAGGCAGGTAGCATTTTGTGTTGGTTTAAGAAGCCGTGTTTTATTTACAAATTCCTGGTAAACTATGAAATATGTATTCATTCTAGCAGTTTATTTAAAGCTCCATCGGAATGTTTAAATATCTAAATATGTAAATAACAAAATTATCTTAAGGAACATCAATTCATTTCTTATCTTAGTTAACACTGACCTTGGCCGTCAATCTTCAGAAGGTATGATCTCTCAAGGGTCTGTAAAATAAATGTATAGCTTTCAATAATATTCTATAAAGACTATATAATCAATTCTTAAATTTGTCACAAGTCAAGAGTGTCCGTGCGAAAAACATTCTCTATTTTCAGTCAAAAGGTCATCAACCAAATGTACCAATACAGCTGAAACTTTTTTAAAACAAATTGCGCAAGTAAAATCAGTAATTTTCAAACACACATTAAAGGTAATAAAATACATATGTACAAATATTTTGAACTAGAAATGTGTCTAGACACAAATGCCCCCGCTATTGATCAGATATTACTTTTTAACACGCATTTAATAATGATACAAGTACACACAAAAATGTTAACTAAATACATAGAGACCTTCATAAATGATGGATCTGAAACCAATACCCAAATGCATGAACAAACAAATGGAGAGGGTAAACACTCAATGTCATCAATTTTTAAATGGCGAGGGCATAAAATATACAATTATAGACAAGTGTGCTACATCCACAGTAATAAATACATGCAATGATTCACATTCTATAATGCCATCTTTTAAAATAACTTTTGTTTACTGCAGACTCAATATTTTTCATGGGGTAGGTAAATAGCATTTTTTAACGCCAAATTTTGATTTTGACTTGTCATTTTAAACAAAAATGCACAGAATTCATGAAAAAAACACAAAAAAAACACACCAAAAACAAAACAAACAAAAAACACATTGGAAGTTGATAAAATAGTTCAGGCAACTGCAAATTTTTTTTTTAGCAAATTTTAGTGAGTAGGTAGGAGAACAGCAACATTTTTTTTCAAAAATGGCCTCATCTCAAAATTATTATTTCTGCTTGCTTTACAAACCTTGAATCCAAAATAGTTGTATGTGTAGTCTCGGTCATAGATAATGGATGAATTCAATCTCTGAAAAAAACAACAACAAAACAACAACAGTGTAATGAAAATATAAACGTAAAATCATAATACATTTATCACCATTCAATTTTCTCTCCCAATAAACACATAACTTTAAATTTTAAAAATTCTAAAATTGACTATAAACATTTTCCCCCAAAAAATATTATGACTATATATACTCAATGACCCTGTATTGCCAAAAGGATATTTATTTAAACATGTCAAAATAATATACAGAAAGGGGCTTTCCCAACTTTGGCTACATACCTACGTTAGTCTGATATACATTTCCCTCTTAAAAGTGCAACATCTTCAGGGCCAGAGAATTCCACTTGTCCGGTCGCCATGACGAGTGATCATTTGGTAAGGACGAGTAAGATTTAAGAAATGGACCTTATACCTTAGTAGCTTTTATCAGAAATTTCAAGCCCTGATCTTTTGTGACATTTTTATAAGCCACGTGATTTCATTTTCATTTCAACGTTAACCATTATTAGTTTAAACATAGGAAAACTTGCTTGATCTTAGAAGAGGCTGAATGACGACAAACAATATTTAAGTACTATCTATTTTTAGAATGGGGATTTCTTTTCAAATTCAGACATTGATTTTGTCACGTTTTGGTTGCAGTGTTTTTTTTCGGCCATTTTTATAGCCGTTATTGGGTCATATTCCCAATGGCAAATAGTATCTTTTTTTCCCAATTGAGTGGTACAATTTCCCAATTGAAAACTTCAATAATTGTAAATTGAAACTTGTCATAAATCCTTGATAAAATAAAAAAGATTTCCCCATTCTGAATTGAGTATGACATATTCCTTTAATTAAATGGCCAGAGGAGCAAGTGTACACATTTTTATGCAGTTAAACAGTATATTTAATGCAAAAGTTTTCCCAATATTATTGAAAATACCGCTAAAATTCCCAATTCCAAGGGTATGGGTCATCTTCCCAAAATGGAGGGAAAAAAAACACTGGGTTGATTTGACATCCCAAACCATTTGGATGTTATTTATTAATGACAGTGAGATGCTTTTTATTTATTTTAATAATTATTTTATTTTGTACCACATTAATAGCGTTTTTTCCTGATATACTCCCTTTAACAATATATTTAAATTTACATGATGAAACTGAAGTCTGGACCCTAGCTACCAGGTAATTACATTTTGCAATGATGTACAAGTTCCCTTCCGATCAGATAATAAATTGCAATAACATTGACAACTTTCGTGCTCACAACCAAATGATTGAACGCAAACAAATATAAGTTAATATATACATACATCAGCATTTTCCAATATGATTTTGTGTATTTCCTCCGATATCATTGGCGAATGTTTCTTGTTTTTTGGGTTTACCCACTTGAAAAGGTCATCCATTACCTCTGTAAAATGAATCAAAAACATTTAGTACCATATTTTTAATAAAGATAATTTTGTGATGTGCAAATTGTTTTTAAATCACTAACTAAGATTCGTTGCTTGTGACGCCAATCCGGCATTATCAACCAGTAACTTATGAAGTTATACAACTTTCTGTCATCCTCATCGTGGGACCATTTCCTTAAGGCTGTTCTTAAATGTTTGCCTACTCACTCAAAATTATAGCTATCCAAACTGTTATCCAATGCCAGGCTGTCCTAAAAAAATAAACTGTTTGCCGTGCTGCTACCTACTCAAAGTTGCCGCTATCCAAATTTTTTTATTGACTTTGAAAGCATTAAAAATATTTTTTTCATGACTTATGTCCATTTTGCTTTAAAATGACTGCAAAATCAAAATTTGGCCAAAAAAAGAAGCTCCATACCTACTACAAACATGAAAAAAATACAGATTCGGCAGACATTTTTTTTAAACGATGGCATTTTTAATTTTAAGATTTCTGTTCGTTTTTGTAAAAATCTCTATATGCTCTAAAAAAAATACAATGTACCCATCTACCCACATGAAAAATGGTGGGTCGGAGCAGCAAACATTTTTTTAGGTTGGCCTTACATTGTGAAGGGTATTACCAACAGTTAACTCATTAAGAACAGGCAGTGATTCTACTGTGAGCTACTAGCAAACTGACCTCAGTCCACACTTAAATAATATTACTATAAATTTGAAAAGCCAGCTATTTATTAGCTGAGAAATCCTTTCATGTTTTCCTCATAATTAATACTGTTTATTATATATATATATATCAAACATTAACTTGTCAAATCATGGATTAATTCAAGGCTTATTTCCCCTTGTAAGTTCTGGAAGAGGCCAAAACCTTCTACAGGGTTCATACAGATAAGGACTGATAAAATTCAAGCATTTTTCAAGGTAGAAATTTTCCATTTCAAGCGCTAAAATAGATGAACTCCCCATACATACTTACTGTACCTTAGAAGTTCCTGCACAGCGATCCAAGGGGCTAGTTACAATATTATTATATATATTCTATATCCCTATATATAGTGTATCTTTATCATACTATATATAAGGATAAAGAATATATACATTTTAACTAGCCCAGCTGTCTCTCCCAATAAAGATAACTTCAACATATGAACAGCAACATAAGGCCATAATAAATGAATTGCTAGATTAAAATCCTCGCCCACCCCTAATTTGCATACCACCCAGACTCTTTTTATTTTCATAAAATTATAAGAAAAACATAAAAATTTTAAAAATAAAATACTTCCGCTGTCCCCATTTTTAGGAAAAAATTTGGATGATAATCTGAAAATTCATTTATAATGGCCTAAATTATTTTTTTTTACAACTTCTGTTAGTTTCACACAGCCAAGTACTCCCTCAGCCCTTAATGTCTTTGCATCCCATTTTTTACCAATTTCTTTGTACTACACAAGTTTATCTTGTGCTCATTTGCGAATTGTCGGCATGGACATTTCATTTTTCTTGTGTTTCTCGCTCTTATCGTGTGAATTCAAGGCTGAATACACACTTTCTCCGAGGCATTGTTATCCACTTATTACTACTATGTGCTTTGGATACATTGGGTTTCCCCACATGACATCACTAGTTCAGAACACAAGCAGCTGTTAAAATTGCATTTGATTCTGTTCTCTGTATTTTGGGTGTTATCAGCAACTTTTCTGCGCGGGTTTTGGGAGAATTATTTATCAACTGCATTAAGTTAATGCAATTGTTTGTTTAGATGACAACACACCGTATCTATTTTTAAAATTAGAACAGGTGCACACTGGTTCCCAGCATGCTGCACTGCACAATATTGCTGGGAAACAGATTTGTCAAATTGAGTAGTCTCCCTTCTCTTGCATATAGTAAGACACGGAGTAAAATAAATGGCGAAGATGTACATTTCATATACTCCGTTACTGTTTTTTAAATTCAAACACTTTTAAATTCAAGCATGTTTTTAAGAAATAAGCACTTCTCATTCAGGAGGTTGAAAATCAAGCACTTTTCAAATCTGCGCGAACCTTGTTCTAGATTGGAGAAAACAGCACGTTGCGACTGAAATTGGGATATTTTAAGGCTTTAAAAGCAAACTGAATAATAAAGTGCAGCACTAATAAGATTGTAAACATATCAGTAATACATTACAATAAATACGTCATTTCCAATGAGTTTCTTATCCCTTAAAGTATGAACCCCCAACCCCACCTCGCAAATGTTTGTCACCATTTTGGGGTGTTTATTTTGGGTATCAATTGGGGAGAAAAACATTTTTTTTTTTAATTGGAAAGTAGCCATATTTCTGCCTCTGCTTAATAAGGTCATAAAATTGAGATTTAGTAACTGACCGCTGAATACTTTCTTGGTTTCTTTGTGGAGATTAGAGACGGCAATTCTTGCAGCAAGGTTAGCATAGTCTGGATGTTTTGTGGTCAGTGTGGCTGCCGTTTCCGCAGCCAAATTGTCCAGTTCCATAGTGGTCACTCCCTGGTACAAACCGCTGATTACCTTCAACGTAATCTGCGCCTAGAAAAAGGAGAGATAAGCAGGGACGTAACATTTATACAGATGTGAAGTCATTACTTTCATTTCGTATTAATTACTGAATGCATGTTGACAAGAGATCCAAATAGCCTGAAAACAAAGCTTCCTGGATCCACAAATTGGGTTTAGAATTAACAGGTAGAACATAACAATGTTTTTAATTTTGATTTATATAATCATTTAGGAGACTGTGAAAAATATTGTGATATGTTAAATGAAATGGCAGTGGTCTGATGGTTAGCATGCCTGCTCCAAAACCCAGAGGTCCCCCAAGTCCAATTCCCAGTGGGGGTTCACCAGAGGTTGTCAAACACTCCCACTGTAACTTATTCGGGCAAGGAAATGTGAATGAATGCAATTCTTCGGAGGGGATTTAAAGCAACTATCTGGTGTGCACAAAGAGTTATACCCAGTGCATGCAAAAAATCTCACTGAAATTCTATATGTTTATTGCTAATGCAAATGCCTGTCAACCTCCCTTGGAAACAACGTTTCCTATAATAATTAGAAATTGATTGATGTAACTAACAGAAGAAAAATATTAACATTGTCTAAGTCGAACAACTACATTATCCATCTTTTCCTTATTAAGAAACTGTAAATTCCATTTTTCATTTGATTTATTTACAAACTTACTGGGTCTACAAACTCCAAGTTCAGTCCATAGCACAGCTTCTGTATACGTGAAGTGATTTTGTCAAACATGACCTTCTCCTTCCGCCCATCTGCAAAAGAAAATAACTTTTAATTTAAGCTGAACATGAATAGATCTATTAGATTTATCTATCTATCTTTCGATTCTGCTGCACACTCTCTCAGGTAACTTTGAGCAGTTGCGCCTGTGTCTGTTAGTAGAAAAAGTTAAAAGATAAAAGTAGGGATAGTTGTAAGGAATAGGTGAGGAATATTAAAATTAAGTGGGAAGTAGGTAAAATCAGGTTAAAAAACATTTCAAGGCTTATGGTTTGTTGTGGGAGATGGTGCCAACTGCGAGTTTAAACTTATCAAAGTCTTGCATCAATGCAACATCTTTTGGTAGAGCATTCCACTGAACAATGGCTAAGAAAAAAAACAAATATTTGTAGTAGTCAGTTCTAGTATCAATTTGTTTATAGGTTATTGAATGGCCGTATTTGGAGATTCTATTATTTTTTGGATGAAGTCTGGCATTGGAATGGCTATTAGGTTGTGTATATGGTAAAGCAGACACAAGCGTGCATCTGAATGACGTTGTTCAAGTGACCTCCAACCTAGCTTAGTGGTCATTTCAGTCACACTAGAGTATCTAGAAAATAATCATTTGATTTGCTATTTTGGAAAAAAAATAAATGGTTCATTTATATTCTAAATAAGCAGAAACCAAAACGGTAATGGACTTTTTGTCTTACCATATTCATTTAATAAATTGGCACCAGATTTTGTAACCTGCCTGCGAAGGCAATGAAAAGATGTTTTTTTTTCTTTCCGCCTTTCTTGCTAACGTAGAAAAAAAATCAGCTTAAAACTGCAATTGGTGAAATAAATATTAAAATAAATTTTATACATTAATAATTTACGTATAAAATAATCTACAAAAGATACTTACGTCTCTTGATAACAAACATTTTCGATTTTACGTCCACAAAGCTTTGTGAAATCCGACCTGTTTTCTCGAAATCGGCGCCAAATGTCGAAGATGATGTCACTTTCCCGCAATTTTTGACGGTTCGTCACATCAGTGTTATTTTTGGAGGCCCTGAAAGTGCACACATTAATTGCGTATACTTATTTTATAAAATAATTTAGAGTTGTAGTTGGTTACTCAGGTAAATTATATCAAGACATTACATTTTAAGGTGTTATATTTTTATGTGTCACGCCCACTGCACCCATCTTACCATAAAATCGCCACTACGTGTGTTAGTAATAGAACTAATAATATTAACAAACTGACTAAAGTTATTGGAGTTATTTCCCTTCCAATATTTACTCTTCAAAAATGGCCACGGCTGTAAGTATTACATTGTAGTTTTTATGGAAATTCCGAATTTAGGATTTATTTAGCATTGCCTGAAGTGTCCCGAAGATAAAAAATAATAAATAAATTCATCGGTGAAGAAACAAATGGCTACCGTTGCTTTTTTTGACCAAAAAAACGTACATGATGACATTTGTTTTTCTTTTATATTTTCACATCAGAATAATACAGAATTGATGAATGTGAAAGTACAAAAAAAAGTTTCATAAATTAGAAGTTAATATTTTTTTTTCTAAACCATTAATTCGGTGCCATATCTATTTAAAAGTATTGAAAAAAGGATCGGTTTTCAAGTTAATATTGGTCGGCATATCAAAAGTGAAAGAAGATGGGTTTGTGGGTGTGGGGGTGGGGTGGGAGTGTCTACAAGGTAGTATGTTGTTGTATGGTGTTTAGCATCGCTTTCAACAATTTTTCAGTCATATTCCGACGGTGTCTACTTGATTGTCTACAGTATTCTAAGCACTGTCACACTGGAGTATCATGCCGCAGACACATGGTATTATACCCCACCCAGTCACATTATACTGACACCGGGCCAACCAGACCTAGAACTGTCCTCTAAATGCTGAGCGTCAAGTGAGGAAGCTTCAAGTATCATTTTTAAAGTCTTTGGTATGACCCGGCCGGGGATTGAACCCAGGACCTTCCGCATGAGAGGCTGATGCTCTACCACTACACCACAACGCGGTCTACAAGGAAGTAAGGAAATGTTGTCATGTCACATTATCATTTCACTTCATATAGCAGTTTTATAACGATTGATTGAAAATTGATACTGTTGTCACAGTGTATACGTAACCTACTAGGAGAGAAATGCATATGTAAGTGGTTTGGTTAGTTCCGTCAGTAGAGCATTCTCCCTGTAATCAAAAGGTCCAGGGTTCAAGTCCCAGATTTACTGCATATTTTTCTCATACTGTTACACTATTGCATAATAAAATGTAAAGTATGATCACACAAAGTTCACAAACAACCAGTTTTTTTTGTCCTCAAATATTCGGCCCCATTCCCCCCTCAAAATAGTATTCTTTTTCCCCTAATGTCCCAACTAATTCCCCTGAAAAAACGTTGAATATTTTTTTTTTAAATAATTTAAAGTTTTAATTTTTTTTTTTTTATTTTATATATCAGCCTCGCATGCGGAAGTTTGTGGGTTCAATCCCCGGCCAGGTCATACCAAAGACTTTAAAAATGGTACTAGAATCTTCCTCGCTTGACGCTCAGCATTTAGAGGAGAGTTCTAGGTCTGGTCGGCCCGGTGTCAGTAAAATGTGACTGGGTGGGGTATCATACCATGTTTCTGTGGCATGATACTCCAGTGTTACAGCGCTTAGAATACTGTCTCAAGTAGACACCATCGCGATATGACTGAAAAATTGTTGAAAGCGATGCTAAACACGATACAACAACAACATTTTATATAACAACCTATCAAAATTTCCCCAAATGCCCATTTTTCCCCCATCAAAAGGCACTGACCCCCTTCCCCTAGTAGCAAAAAAAACACTGACATCAAAAGAGATCATCTCACTAAATTATGTTTAACCTTTCAATAATACATCTTGTTGCTGTCACCCTTGGTTTACCATCAATTTTTTTCAAACAACAGTTTAGACAAGCCATTGGAACCCCATTTTTGTTACTTACTTCTTTTATGTGTTATCTCCTCTCAAGATATGTTCTTTTAATGAAATGTATGTTTACCTTGCCCTGTAAGCGAAGGGTCCTGGGTTTAAGTCCGAGACTGGTTGTATATTTTTCTCATCCTGTTACATTGGTGCACAACATTTGGCCTGTCACGAGTTTGAGAAACATTCACGTGATTATCTGCTCTAGAAGTGTATATCAGCAGCTGGCTAAATAAGTCAATAGAGCATTTGCCCTGTAATCAAAAGGTCCTGGGTCAAGTCCTGGACTGACTGCATATTTTTCTTGTCCATTTACATTTCCATGATTCCCTGGTCTCTGGAAAATTGGGAACAAATTCCAATTTGTTTTTTAAATATATCAAATTGTTTACATAACCTGTAGGGAGAGAAATGTGTGTCAGCTGTCCAATTAGCTCAATCAGTAGAACTTTTGCCTGGTAATCACAAAGCCCGGGGTTTGAGTTCCTGATCGACTGTATATTTTTCTCGTCCTGTTACATATTAATGGTCTATAACAAGATTTTTAGGTTTTTGTCTCCCACTCCAATTTTCTTGTACCACCTTTGTTGATTTACTCTTTTGCTCTCTATTGTTCTGTTTTTTTTGCATTTTGTTAGAAAGGTTTTGTTTCATTGAAGAAAATTCACAGGTTGTTTACGAACATTTGATAATGCAAACATTATTCTATGTTTCAGGATATGGAACCCAGGCTGGACAGCACGGAAGAAGCACTCAGTTTTGCTTTACTTAATCTGCAGAACGACTGTGATGCAGAGCAATTCAACCTAGTGGTGAAAACCTTGCGAAGAATAATAACGTTGGTATTTTGTAGTTTTAACAGTTTTAACCCAGATATTGATTCTGCTTGATGCAAGATCATTTATTTGATTAGTGAAAATTTAAAAACTGAATCGAAATCTATTTTGGTATAGATATAACCAACAATACTTCTCTACTCATTTGAGTGTTACAGTCTGTTTAATGTATCTCACATGGTCATTATTCCCAAAAATCCTGTTTCTTCTGTGCTATAAAATGTCAAAAGCATGTTTCATTGGTTGAATTTTATTTAAATATTCATTATGGCCTCTGTTGGTTAAAATTTTTCAGAGTAATGTGTATAATAATAGCAAATTTTACGAATCTTATTCCATTAATAAGTTGACCACAATCTGACTTGGTGGATGAGTGTTATTTTTTTTTGTGTGCATATTCCAATATGACTGCTGTTACTATAAATAGACAATATAAAATATGAGATATGTGTGATGATGTTAAAAAATGATCGGAATATGATGAGTGTGGAAAATTTGGATTCTGTTCAAATTTTACCATTTGATGTGATTGTAAAAATATGTATGTTTTTAAAATGTATGTTATGCCAACTGTTGAGAACTATTCTATTCATGGAACTTCTACAATTTGTATTTAGAAATGTCATCAATAATCCGAGTGAAGAAAAATATCGAGAGCTGAAGTTGAGCAACAAAACATTCTCTGAGCTTGTCTGGAAATTTTCAGGAGCCCAGCAGTTCCTCTTTGCCACAGGATGGTGTCAGGTATTACATTAATGTCTTTAGTCAAAACAGTGTCTTGGAGGTAGAGTATCTGCCACACATGCTAAAGGCTGTTGGTTCTGCCAGAATGGATCATACAAAAGACTTTGAATTTACCAGTAGTATTTATAGCTTCCTTAATTGATGCCTTAAGGCCATTCATAACAAAAAATTGTTTGCCATACTCCTACCTAATCTCACATATTTACATCTACCTACAACTACTACAGAGTCTTTTTTTTTAAAATTGAGAAGAGATCCAAGCCTTCAAGATTAAGAAAAAACAGTGCGATGAAATTGGAATTTTTTACCTACTCACTATTATTGCTTCTAACCAAACTTTTTTTTTTGTATTTGAAAATTTTGATTTCTTTTTCATGATTTCTGTTCATTTTCCTTCAAAATGACAATGCAAAATCAAAATTTAGCCCCATAAAGATTAGCTAGCTACCCATCCACATGAAAAATACTGGACCGGAGCACAGCAAACAAATACTTTTCAGCTCGCAGGGACGAAGTCCACGGAGAGCTATTGCCATGACCCCAGCGATGTCGTCGGCATCATCTGTAGACACCCAGGTTAAACTTTTGCATTTAAATTTAAGATGTCTATGCAACCCTCATTCGATGTGAATAAAAGTTTGCATGTGTGTTCACCATCACCAATGGAACAAACAGAGACAGAACCATAACTCTGGGTTGTATTTTGGCACAGTTATGGCCCTTTTTCATCTAAGACACCCAGGTTCAACTTTTGTGTTTAGTTGCGTTTAAGATATCTATGCAACCATTCATTGGATTTGTATGAAACTTTGCATGTATGTTCACCATCATCGGGTAAGATATCTGCAAGCACTCATTTGATATAAATGAAACTTTACATGTGTGTTCACCATCATCGATGGTACACACACAGACAAGAACCATAACTCTTGATTGCATTTTGGCAGAGTTATTGCCCTTTTAAGAATCAATTTTTCAAGTTTTTATCAGGTTAAATATCTATACAAACACTCATTGAATATGAATGAAACTTCGCATGTGTGTTCAACATCATCGATGGAATACACAGAGACAAGAACCATAACTTAGTGTTGCATTTTGGCAAAGTTATGGCCCTTTTGAACTTAATTTTTCATCTGTAGACACCCAGGTTAAACTTTTGCGTTTAGTTTAGTTTAAGTTTTGGTGTTTGCCTCCAATCTCAATCTTTGCATGGGTGGTGAGTTTTATCCCATTGGCGAGCTTTGTTGTCTTCTGATAACTCTTGTCTAAGGTTGGCATAATTATCAGATGTTGCAATTATACTTCATATCCATTTTTTATATTCTTACATAAGAAAAAAAAATGGGGATTGTTTTACCTTAATTGGAAAAAAATATGATTTTTGAATTAGGAAGTCACCGAATTTCCAACTCTGTTTAATAAAGTAAAAAAGTCCTGAACTCGATCTAGTTGTACATCAGTGAAACTTCACAATTGTCTTCACTTCCATATATAGGGGTTACAAGTGGGATTATTGCCCCTATCATACTTAGAAATTCAATAAAAATGTTTTAAAAAAACTCACATCTAAGAAATTACTAACGGGATTTAATTGAAAATTAATTGGTTTGTTCAGTATTCAAATAAAAACTCATGCAGAAAAGTGTCTTAACATTTACTGGTATCTTATTATCCAATTTTGGTCATCTGATATGTACCAGGGGTATTGTCATCAGACAAGCTTCAAGAAGTTGAGCACAATGTCCCCAGATAATATATTGGTGGCTCATTAAGCTAATATCCAATAGTTACTTTATCTACCAGTAAAATAATGTAACTTACTAGATATAATTATGTTACTTACTTGATATACCACAATGGTTGTCTAGGGTTAGAACATCAACCCCACATACTGAAAGTTGTGGGGTTGATCCTTTGCCAGGTCATACCAAAGACTTGAACCCTGGTCATAGAAGCTTCCTCGCTTGACACTCAGTATTTAGAGGAAAGTTCCAGGTCTTGTTGACCCGATGTCGGTATAATGTGACTGGGTGGGGTATCTATCATACCATCTGTCTGCAGCATGATGCTCCCATGTTGCAGTGATTACAATACTGTCTCAGGTATTGAAAGCCGCACTAAACACTATACAGCCACAACAACTTCTTACTTGATCATTGATCTTGCATGTTTAATTTAAAAATAAAATTTATAAACTATCGTTAAGTATATGTTGTTAATTCAATAGGTAGACGACAAAGTGATGCTAATAGAGGACATGAATATAAGCTGTGCTGCACGAGTATTAGAACAGTCTGGCGGGTATGAATGTTTGTATGTAATAAAGAGTGTTTTTAGCTCACCGGGACGAAGTCCAAGGAGAGCTATTGCCATGACTCTGGGGTGGTTGTCATTGGTGTCTGTAGACACCCAGGTTAAACTTTTGCGTTTAAGTTTAAGATATCTATGCAACCGCTCATTGGATGTGAATGAAACTTTGCATGTGTGTTCACCATCATCAATGGAACACACACAGACAAGAACCATAACTCTGGATTGCGAGTTATGGCCCTTTTTGGACTTAAGACACCCAGAGGCGAGCTTTGTTGGTCTTCTGACAACTCTTGTTTGAATGTTAAACATAGTTGTTATTCCATAACAGGCTAACAGACCATCATTTAAATGATATGTAACCACTCTTTCTTGGGATTGTGAAAGGTACCAGTACTCAAGCTACCTATATCCACAAGTAACTGATAACTTTGCCACTTGAATCAGCACTGACAGATGGGGACAATGAGACACAATGTTGTATATCAATCATCATGAAGACTGTGGCCTAGCACGGATTCAAGCTCACAACCCCTGGTTTGATAGTCAGATACTGATAGTGCTACTGACTGAGCTAACTGTGCCCAGCTTGAACATTTATTCAACTGAGAGTGTTCATACGGTCTTGCAACATTTATTGAGTTGAGAGTGTTTCTACTCGCACAGAACAGATACTCATTTAAGATTTTTAGTGACCTGGACTAGACCTACTACGTGATGTGGTTCTGTTTTTAGCTCTACTGGCCAAAGGCCAGAAGTGCTTATGCGATGGCGTGTTGTCTGTCGTCCGTCGTCTGACGTCTGTCGTCTGTAAGCAGCACTTTCTCTGAAACCACTGGGCCAATTAAATTGAAACTTCAAATGGGTGTTTCTATTGCATAGGAGACTATACAGAAGATTATTTTTTTCAATCTGAAATTCAAGATGGCCGGTGTTACTAAAAATAGTCCAAAACTTAAAAAATCTTCTTCTCATGAACGGCCCAACAGATTTTCAAAATATTTATGTAGTAATGATGACCAACTATAGTTTTGTTAGATTTGTTCAAATGGTGTCCCTAGGGTTCAATATGACCCCGCCCCGAGGGTTCAATTAGGGGACACATGTCATTATAATATTTTTTTATTTATTTTTTTTTAAATGGAAATGATTTTGCCTATATGTTCACAGAAGCATTGTTTAGTGAAGGAGGTTGAGATTTGTAAAAATGCCTGGGTTCCGCTGTCTAAAGGGGTCAGGAGGGGCCCCAAAAGGGTAAAAATTGGGAATTACTAAATTCATTTTCTTAAGAACCAGTTTCATTGCAGATAAGAATTTAGGGGCTAAAATTTATAGGGGCCCTGTAAGGGGACTTCGAATTTTACATAGGGATACTATGGGAAAACAGAAAATTCTCTTTTTCTTTCATCTGTTCTTAAACCACTAGGCCAATTAGACTGAAACTTCACATGGGTGTTTTTATTGCATAGGAGACTATACAGAAGATTTTTTTTTTTCAATCTAAAATTCAAGATGGCCACCATTACTAAAAATAGTCCAAAACTTAAAAAATCTTCTTCTCATGAACGGCCCAACAGATTTTCAAAATATTTATGTAGTAATGATGACCAACTATAGTTCTGTTAGATTTGTTCAAATGGTGTCCCTAGGGTAAAAAATGACCCTGCCCCGAGAGTTCAATAAGGGGACACATGTCAATATAATATTTGTTGTTTTTTTTTTAAATGGAAATAATTTTGCCTATATCTTCACTAAAGCAATGTTAGGTAAAGGCGGTTAAGATTTGTAAAAATGACTGGGTTCCTATGTTTTAAGGGGTCAGGAGGGGCCCCAAAAGGTTTCAAATTGAGAATGAGTAAAATTGTTTTCTTAAGAACCGGTATGTCAGATTTGTACAAATTTGATATTAATTATCCCTATGTGTAGGGGTTTGATTGCAGATAAGAATTTAGGGGTTAAAATATATAGGGGCCCTGTAAGAGGACTTAGAATTCTACATAGAGATACAATGGGAAAACAGAAAATTCTCTTTTTTTTCATTTATTCTGAAACCACTAGGCCAATTAAACTAAACTTCACATGGATGTTTCTATTGCATAGGAGACTATACAAAAGATTTATTTTTTCTATCTAAAATTCAAGATGGCTACCGCTACTAAAAATAGTCCAAAACTTAAAAAGTCTTCTTCTCATAAACGGTCCAACAGATTTTCAAAATGTTTATTTTGTAATGATGACCAACTATAGTTTTGTTAGATTTGTTCAAATGGTGTCCCTAGAGTTAAAAATGACCCCTCCCCCATGTTTCTATTTCATAGTACAATTTCAAAAAGTGCTATGGCAACTATGAGTCAGTAGAGCATCCTCAGGCCCTCTTGGGCCTCTTGTTTAGAATGTTAAGCTATATGAGAAAGTTCAAGCTCTATTAGCAATAACTAGGTGGAGTCCCTTTTATGAATTAAGTACTTAATTGGTAGTTTTCCTTTTCTTTTTTAACTTTTCTACCAGTTGTAATGTTCTCACTTTCTTGGAATAATAACAGAATGATAACTGACCCTTGTAGAATATGTAGTCAGTTTGGAATGTTCCTCCTTTAAAACATTACTTAGTTTGGAGTGTTTCTAGTTTCTTGGAATAATAATTGAGTCTTTAGAGTTCCCAATCTCTTGGAATAGATAGCAAGTTTGAAGTACTCTTAGTGTCTGTAAATAGTTCAGGAAAGACCAACATTTACTCAAAAAATAAATTTTCTGATTTCTTTTAAGCATTCATTAAATACTAATAATTGAATAAATGAGAACAATTTTATTGCCAGCAGAACTGGTCAGGTGAATGGAGCTGTGCAGACTAGAAGAACAGAACCAAAAACTGAGGTAACTATGTAATGCAGTGAAATTTGTTTGAAAGGATCAGCTAATATTTTTAATCACACACTTACATATTCCTGCTCGGTGATATTTAGCCAAATTATGGCCCTTTGAATTCTCTAACAATATGCCAGTGCAAAGCAAAGACCTCCTTTAGACAAAAATTGCTCCAAATGATCGATGTGAAGCCACGATGTGTATATATCCACTTTGCAATTTGGTGCCTTTGCAGTTTCTCTTGCATCTCGAGTCGTAACACTTACATGTACCAGTTTTGAACATTAGCAATAAACAGTTAAGGTAGAAGTGTAGTGGATAGAGTGTTGGCCACTTGCATCAGAGGATGCAGGTTCGATTCCCAGTTTAACCTGATGCCTCCCAAATATCCACAATCAATACTGGTTTTACCCAGGAAACGGACTCAGTTAATAGAAGCTCTGAGCTTTCTGTACATTCAACTTAAAATAAATTAATATAAATTAAACATTTGCATGTAAGGTTATTCCCACAATTGTATGAGGGAGAAACATAGTCCCCCCCCCCCCCCCCCAAAAAAAAAAAAAGTTCTAGTTTTGGTATGATGTCATCAAAAATTAACCACCAATCAGCGAAGCACCTTGCTAGTGTTCAACAAAATCTGACTTCTACAAATTGGTCTGTTTTAAAAGCTTTCTTTTTTCATGTTGTCTAACATGCAAACTTTTTATAATTAAACATTTTTAAGACAGATTATTTGATTATTTTTTTTTTACTACCTACAGTGTCACTTTCCTCTGTTATAGAAACTATTAAAGGATAAAATCTAAAGAAAACAGTTTTTTTACACCTACCAAATTTTTCAATACATGTGTGCATCTTAACCCTTCACTCCATAGATACATATTTTCCCACACCAATCACAGAAGGCCTTTGGAAACTTCGAGCAATCTGAACACTTCCTGCACTGTTTTCCACTCTGTCAGATGATATAAACATAATTCACCCGTTGCTGATACGTGGTGAATTAATGCTTTCAGTATTAGAGGTGTCCAAGGCGTCTATATGAAGTAAAGGGTTAAAAAGTTTGGGAATGCTGAAATTATGAATGTACGTGTTTAGGAAGCAATGTTATTACTGTATATTTATAGAAAGAAAAACAACTAGAAGATATAAGAAGAAGGCAAATGGAACAAATGAAAAAGGATAAAGAAGAAAAGAAGAGAATAGCAGACATGGTAGTATAACACAGATATCATTATGAATTAAAATGGTCTTCACTTAAAAACAAACTTTAACCATTACAATGACTTAATTATTATACGGGATTTTGCACTGCATATTTTTATGCTCGTGCCAAGCATTAATACACATATTGCAGCATGAGTTTGTATTCACAATGATGTAATATATAAAAAGTACTCATAGTCAGATTCCTTTGTATTTGTTTTGATGGTAAATATTTAAAAAAGTTCATGAAGCAACCTAAGTTTTTATCTTACTGATGTAAACTTTTTAATATAATCCATGGGATGTTATCAGCTTGCAGAAATTTTCAACATATCCCGTGGGACGTCGTCTGCTTGCTGTAATTTTCAACATAATCCCTGGGACATAGTCAGCCTGCAGTACTTGTTGGTGCTTAACAATCCAAGTGGTTGTCATGATGCTCTTTTAAGATTTACGTAAATGGTGTAAAATTTGGAAATCGGAATAAACGTTAGAAATTATTAACATTCAATAGATTTAATGTCAATTTTTGTTCGTTGTAGATTAAAGCAGATAGAAGAGAAACAGAAACTCGAGAGTCCAAGGATTCTGTAAGTTTGTCAATTTGGACGAATAGATCAGCGTTAGGCCATAATAAATAAATTGCTAGATTATCATCCCGCTGCCCCCGAATTTTCATCCTGCCTCAACCCTTTTTATTTTCATAAAAAAATAAAAATTAACAAAAAAAAATATTTAAAAAAAAAAGTTCAAAAATAAAAAAGTTCAAAAATAAAATCCTCCCGCCCTTCCCGTTTTTAAGAGAAATTTCGATGATAATCTAGCAATTATTTTATAATGGCCTTAGGCCACATTATATAAAAAACAAGGGTCTAATAACAGTACCTAATAAATTAAATACACATACAGAATTAAGTTGGGCTGTGGTCAAGTGGATGGAGTGTTGGCCACTCGTACCAGAGGTTGGTTCCCAGTTTGTCCCGATGCCTCTTAAAACAGTTCAGTGCTGGTTTTTCTCTGCTGATTTGAGAGCTTGTTTCTGAACTTTGAACTTTGTTGTCCTTCCGTCCTTCTGTTAACCTTTTTCTTGTAGACGCAATAGCACCTTTATTTATTTTTATCTAAACTTGCACAGTAGTTATATTACCATAAGATCTCGGATGAGTTGTTGAACCAGTGTCATTCGACCACAAATTTTATAAAGCACATTTTAAACGAAATTTTAAAAAACGTTTTCACTGAAAGTTTAAGGCCTAGACCTTTGATGTTATACATGGAGCATTGTATGGAAGTCCTGTAAAGCATCTGTTGCCAGTAGAGCGTTCAGGTCCTCTTGGGCGTCTTGTTTAAAATTTTGACATGAAAACAGATTTTAAAAAAGTTGAGAGTAAGTTATAATGTATATAATTTCAATAACATGAAATTTGGACAAGACTAACTGACAATTTGGGGTTAAGTCTGTTTGAATACTGGCATACAATATTTTTTCTGTTGTGTTTCTTCATCTTTTGCATTTGTTCCTAAATGTTAATTAATGTTTTAATATGTCTCCAGTCTGTATATAATAGGGAGTATATCAGGAAAAAACACAACAAATGTCTTCAAAAATAAAATAATTATTAAAATGGATAAAAAGCATCTTATTATCATAATAAATAAAATCCATTTGGCTTGGTATGTCTGATCCACAAAAACAAGACAAAATTGATAGTTAATTAGTGGTAAATTTGAAATAAAATCCTCATTCTAGGTATAGACAATACTTTAATACTGCTTGGCGACCTTCGCATTGTCATTCTGACTCTTTCTAAGATAAAAAATGTTTTACTATGTACATGTAAACCTGTATAACAGATCATTTGAAATCAAAATGAAATCATGTGACTCATTTTAATACGTCACTAAATATGTTGCAATTTCATGCGGGAAATCTATTTTATTCTAATCTAGGTGTGTAGCCCAAGTTAGGAAATCTGAGTATATATAGGCAAAGAAATGCTTTAGACAGTTTTGAAATTTTGAAAAGTTCTGATATATTCCCTTTAAAGTAAATTAAAACAGTCTTTGCATTTTATTTTTCAAGGTTGCAAGACATGTCAATACTGGTGCACAGATTAAAAGATTTGGGGACATTGGTGTAGACCTCAACGCAGGGGTAAGTTAAAGGTTTTGCACCTGCATCATTCAGGGCTGTCCTTTAGGGCCATGGATTTCACCCGGAAATTCTTGCTGCTACTATGGGCTGAGGATACACTGTTAAAACATAGATTTTGTTTAAAAAATGAAGTTTAATTTGGCACAAAATGCAAATTTTTACTTTTCAATAGACTACATTGTTGGGTCTCATAAACAAATAATGTAGTCTATTTTTCATTTAAAACAATGAAAATTCACCACATATCGTCTCTGGTTTGCGCTTTTACACCCCTTTTACTTTGGAAATATTAACCTTCTACTCTCAAAATTAGGACAGCCCTGATCATTGAGGTAGCATTTTTAAAAAATAACATTTAATTTAATTGGATAATAAAATAAATAAATAAATAAAACTTAAATTTTGTTATTGTGAGATGGATGCTTAGACATATACATGTATACATGTGGACTGATATATATTTTGATTGGTCAGTTTGTATCACTTGGATGGATACTGTAGCTATGTGTCAATAATTCCAATATAGAAATCTAAAATTTAAAAGAAAATAGTTATTACACAGTAATAAAATGTTCCCATGTAGTCAAATAATGATTTGGTATACATGTAATACTGTTAAGACTTGTACAAGTAATATACTGGAAATATACAGCGAATAAAAAACTTGATGTATACATGTATTTTAAAGCAGGGTATTTTCTTTTCAGATTCTCAAAATATCAGTGTAGATATTAACCAGTTTTAAGCATACACCTGTCTAAGGAGTTCACCTATGTCCCTTTATTTAACTGTCTACTGCAGATGGGTAACTCTGTCACAACTTTAATTTATAAATATTCCTATATTTCAGGGAGGATGAGGCTAGTCTCCCCTAGTTCGACATTTCTGTGGGTGATTTCTATGGATATTTTTGGCCATTATCTACCAAGTTTAGAGACTTTCAACGTTGAACCAGCTTTTAACCATGTATTATGAACTACCAAGTTTGAACAGAAATTCCTCAACCATTCAGTATGAGACAGAAGAAACCATGATGTTTAGTATACATTAAAAAAGCAGATCTACATGTATATGATTGAAATGTGAAATACAACAACTTTGGACAAACCAATTGTAGTGAATGTCTGAAAGGACTTTTATGGAGATATTAATATGTATTTATTATTTATATCAATTCAATTTGCATAAAAAGCAGAAGGTTAGTGAATCTGAATTTGTTTCACAAGTAAAAATGAAAATACATTAATGGTAGGTGTTGAGTAGTTAAGACAAGGTATGTTGAAATGGCAGAAAACGTCGCTGTAGTTTATGAAGATTTAGGTGTAAACCAGTTACCATGGCAACCTGAGTCGGATGTGTCACACACAGATTTGTCACATTTTATTTTTCATACACTGAAGCACTTAAACGCGTCTTGGATCAACTGCTGTAAGTGTAAGTGCTGTAAGCATTAAGAATAAATATTCAACTTAATACAAATGACAATTGTACTATACTGAAAGGATAAAGAAACCCCGGGTGAATTTTATAGCCACATTATCAAACTATTTGAAGCTATACTTAGTTTTAGAATATGGATCTAAAGGTATTTCTTTAATGATTTGATATATTATAAAATAAGCTTGATACTATGGAGCCCATGTGGTTCCGGGTAAGAATAGAATCACTGCCAATCTCTATAGGATAGGAATTCTCTGAATGGGTGTCATGTTCGTTTTATCATTTTTTGTCGTGTTTACTCTTGTGGTTAAATTATCAGCCACTGTGTGGTTGCAGGGAGCCATATGAATGATGGCAAGAATAGGATCACTGTGGCTCATGCATGTCGTAGGAAGCGACAATTTGAGTAATATGATAGAATTTGCTGAAACTCTGCAGTTCTACAGGTATTACGGTTCTAGGTTCATTCTGCATATTCATTTGTTGATGTATTTTTTTAATCTGTATGGTAATTTGTTGTTTTTGTACATGTAGAGTGAACCTGGAATCTTCCTTCCTGTTGACATCAAATAACCTTTAATGTGTTGGTAGGCCATAAAACCCCATTCATTCATTCATTGATGATGTGGGAATTCATGGACAGTTCTTTATCCTTTCAGTAGGTATATGAAATTATACCCTAATGGGGAAAGTTGACCACCAAATAATGTCGTGGTCGCCAAAAAAATTGTATTTTGTACTTTATGTCCAGCAGATATCCATTTCTTCTCATTGTTAATGCACAGAATCGCTGTTTTCCTGGTCGCATTGTTTTGTCAAAAAACCCAAAATAACAGATCCATTTTAGTTTCTGTTTGTCAATGTCGGTCAAATTTACAGGAGTTAGTCCCCTATCTGCTTAATGTTTGGTAAAATTTGGCATCTGTCATCTGTGTCCCATGGACATGTTTCTAGTTACTTCATACTTTTATTGATGATAATATACTTAAACTGTTAAGAGTATTATATGTGTATCAAAGTTGACTATACAGTAGTGAAAATATCATTTATCATATTTGAGTTATTTTACATGTATTGTTGACTGTACAGTAGTTTAAAACATGCATCTATCATACTGGAGTGATTGTATGAATATGATTGTTGATTGAACAATAGTTTAAAACATGCATCCATCATACTGGAGTTATTGTATATATATGATAGCTGACTGTACAGTCATTATACTTCTGTCTTTCATTTATACATTTATGATTGTGTATGTCTTACAAAAATTGGTTTCAAATGTTTGCTAGTTGTACCTAATGTCATAGATGCATTATATTTTGTGATTGATAAATGATGCTATATAAATATGACTTTTTTTTTTATTGTATGTTCCACAATTGAAAATGAATTGTATTTGAATGCAAGTAAGTTATTTGTGCTACCATGTATTACATAACAACCTTTAAGAGCATCTAGGTGCTATAAGTACATGTGCAGTTAAAACTCGTTATCTCGATATTGGAGGGAATGCCAAAAAACATCCGAGATATCGGAATATCCACAGATTTTGTCTCAAGATCAATATTTATTTTCATCACCTGATAATTGTTGTCTGTCGTATTTTTGCTTTCATATTATGGTTCGTGCAGTAGAATTACACTGTTGTGATAAATGCTGATATCCAGGTCCTTCTTTGAATTTCTAAGCAGTGTTATATATAAGCTGAGGCTGATTATTGAATTAAATGATATTTATACAATTTACACACTATCGCTCAATTCGATGACATGATGTTTGAAACATGTTGTCAGTCATTGAAACTGACACCTTTGCAGTAGACCGTTATTTGTATCGTGTCTTAAACAAACTGTGAAAAATAGCGTGCATAGATTTTAATGACGTGGAAAAAACACAGTAGTATGTCAACAGTTATTTCATTGAGACACATT
Organism: Panopea generosa; assembly: GCA_029582155.1. Lineage (NCBI taxonomy): Eukaryota > Metazoa > Mollusca > Bivalvia > Adapedonta > Hiatellidae > Panopea > Panopea generosa. Next base: position 13,613,712 of record CM055896.1, on the reverse strand, counting down.
CAATTAAAGGTGTGAAATGATCAAACAGGAACTAATACTGTGATCGAGATATTCAAAATATTGACACTGACAATATTGAGTAGAAAGGAATATATTTACATACAGAAAGATGGGAAAAGTTGGGGATGGCAAAACAATATCGACACTACTGGAATATCAATTCGAATGATACCCAGATAACGAGTTTCGACTGTAAATGACACACGAAGATACATAGCACCTTGGTGTTCCAAGGGATTAATAATTTGTATAATATGCCCTTTTTGTGTAATATTATAAAAATGTTAATAGTAATTGCCACTATTTTATGACATTGTGTCCAAACAGATTGTTGTCAGGGATTCTAAAACAATTCAATATCTAATAATATTAGTTTGAATGTCTGCCGGCTGTTATGTCACTTTATCAGAGCCTTGCTTTGTTGTATTTTCTTGTCCTCACCTAATAAACTTTGAAGGGAAAGGCAAAAACCTAATAGTTTCAATATACAGTCAAACCTGTATTAAGCAGTCACTCAAGGGAAAGAGTAAAAATGACCTCTTAAGACAGATGGCTGCTTAATACAGGTTGATTTTAACTCAAAGTATAAACATGGTAAACAGACAATGTGGGTGCTTAAGACAAGTGGTTGCTAAATAAAGGTGACCACTAACACAGGTTTGACTGTATTCATTTGGTATTTAATCAGCACTTTTTGTTTATTATGTATTTGTCAAAATTATTTATTTACTGTCAAATCAGTTGTTTATAACATTGGCCCAGACCAACTACTAAGATATGCAAGTAAATTTTCCCTGCATTTCCATTATGCATTTATAAATTTACATAGCAGATAATATAAAAATAGCGTTAACATCAATATTTCAATTTTTGATCAGTTGTTGATTACTTTCAGTAAACAGTTGCCTGCCACATTGTCATGTTTTATCAGATAAATACAGTTAAAGTATTTATTGTATAATTGTGTTGTAAACCAGTTTACCTTTCATCAAGATGCTTGACATGAATTTCACCAATGCAGGCACTTGTAGTTTAGGAAAAACTATGGCATAACAGAAAATTTTTCTGAGTTTCTTATTGCTTAAACATACTTCAAAAAAGAAGTTTTAAGCATATGTCAAGCCCATGTTTGAGTATATATTACAGCTGCAAAATTTGATTAGGCACATTTTTTATTCATAAAAACATCCGGAACATGGAAAGAACGGTGGGTAAATTACTCTCACGCATGCCAAAAACTATTTAAGGCTCTTTTGTAAACATTAACAAATGTATATTGTAAAAAAACATGTGTGCTATTGATGCATTTATACATATTTTAATCTAATTTATTTTTAAAGTTTGTTTTAGTATTTTTTAGTCATATTTATTATTGTATTTATTGAATCCTTTGCTCCGTAAGCATTTTCTTAGACTCTTCCAAATTGAAAGCATTAATTCACCACATATCAGCATTGGGTGAATTATGTTTATATTAACTGACAGAGTGGAAAACAGTGCAGGAAGTGTTTAGATTGCTCATGATTCTCGGGGCACTACCTGGATGATGGCAAAAACAAATTCTTTATGTGCAATGACATGTTGTAAAAGCCAGATTGCGGGTTCGATCCCACGCTCAAAACCCAATGCCTCTCGTAAAGTAACGCTCAGCACTGGTTCTACCCAGGAAGCAGATTCGAGAGCGGTTCATATAAGCTCTGAACTTTTATCGCAATCGAGCTGAAATAAATTTGTTTAAACTAAAAGTCAGTCAGACAAATTGTGTATTGACTTTAGAATTTGCTTAGATTTCGCAGGTAGATCAAAGCAGTGGACATACCAGTAAAACAATCACATGCCCTCTATTTAATAGTTACTGTTCATTAAATATAAAGGTAACAATTGGGAAACCCAAAAGGAGCAACCGCTTAGTGTTAAGTGTCATTTAACCCTTTACTCCATAGATATGCGTTTTCCCGCGACAATCACCGTGACGAGCAATCTGAACACTTCCTGCACTGTTTTCCACTCTGTAAGTTAATATAAACATAATTCACCCAATAATTCAAAAGCCTTCTATATTAGGTGTCAAAAGGTGTCTATATTAGAGGTGTCCAATAGCGTTTCTATGAAGTAACGGGTTAACTGACAGTTTATGTAACTCTGGGCAAAGCTATGATGAAAGCTGAGATGATTGATGTTTGAAAGCCAATCCATTGCTTAGGTCGTTTCTAAGCATAGCATGTGCAGCTTTGTAGTTTGTATGTGACTGGTTCATAACTGAATCAATGTCAGAGACTGCAGTGTCATTCACGCATGCGCAGTGATGACAAACTTCTTAATAATTAAGAACAAACTTAATTATTAAATTATTTTGTAGGCTGTTTAAAGAAATAAGAGCAACACAATTTTGAAAATTGAATTGATTCCATTGGTTGACAGATGAGGTTAAACACTAAATTCTTTTAATTTTGAAATACCTGTTGCCATTTCAAGATCACTTGCCTCTCACAGCTCTGGTTGTTGGTTTGAGTTCATTTGAATGAGAAGTTTTTTCCAATTACCTATTGAAGAAGCTGGTTTTATTCTGACTACTCATGTACATGTATATAGTCAAACCTGTGTAAGAGGTCACCTCTATTAAGCAGCCACCTGTCTTAAGCAACCATATTTTCAATTACCAATTTCTATGCTTTCAAGGTAAATTAACCAGTATTAAGCAACCATATTTTTTATTTCCCAATTTTATGCTTTCAGGGTAAATTTACCAGTATTAAGCTACAACCTGTCTTAAAATACTTTTTTTGCTCCTTCCCTTGACTGGCTGCTTAAGGGAGGTTTGGCTGTATATTTTCGATCTTTCTTCACTCATTAAACTAGTCAAACCTGTGTAAGCAGTAACCTCTATATAGCAGTGACTTATCTTTAGCAGTTATATTTGCTATTTCCCATTTCTATGCTGTGAAAGCAAATAAACCTATATTAAACAACAACCTGTCTTAAAAGTGCACTTTTGCCCCTTCCCTTGACTGGCTGCTTAAGAAGGTTTGACTGAAGATACCATATGTAACCTGTAGTCTGTTTTAATGGTGTTAAAACTTAATTATTTTTTTTAGATATCTGTAAAGCTGAGTATCTCTTTTCATATATTGATTGATTGATTGAATATTTAGCGTCATTTTTATACCATCGAGGGCTAACAGACGATCAGTTAACCTAACCACTGTTTCCTGAGACTAACCAGTACTCGAGTCCACCCTATCTCCAGAAGTAAGTGATAACTTTCCCACTTGAATCAGTGGTGAGAGACGAATGACAAAGAGACACAATGTTGTAAATCTATCATCAGGAGACTTGCCGGGCGGGTGATTCGAACTCACGACCCCTGGATTGATAGACACGTAACCGACTGAGCTAATCGGGCCCAGCTCTTCATATAGATTGCTTATCAAGAAATCATAAATATGGGTAAATAGTATCAAACTTACATTAGCTCATGGGTGTCGAGGGAATCTTATATGTCTAAATATATAAATAAAATTCATAGAATGTAGAATTTAGAATAATGTTGAAATGATAGTTTAATTATTGAATGGGTATACCATTTTCAACATAAGTGTAATATTTGTCAAGACTTGTATTGTTGACAGAAATATAAATTGAATTTTCTATGCTGTAACCTTGTTTTGTTTCTACCAATATTTCTAATGTATTATACGCCACAAAACATGGATAGCTCACGTGTGAATACAAAATGAAATCAGTCGGCCACCATTTACACTTTTTAGCATACGATGCTCCAGAGTGCCAAATGAATGATGGCGAGAATATGAACAACAGTAACCTGTACATGTGTTAAGATTCTAGGTTTATTTTGCTTATATTTACATTTGTGACATAACTAGTTCAATAAAACCTATATAGAATTTTAGTGCTCATTTTCTGGTGAACGAAAATCCACTTCATTTTTAGCTCTGGATATAATTTTGGATAAAATCAAACACCAAAAAACATTTCGACTATTGCCGCTTTTTGATGTTGTGAAACAACTTCTTAAACAAAAAACGTAGCTTTTGTTGTTACTTTTATAAACTGTATCTTCATTCATTCATTCATTCATTCATTCATTCATTCATTCATTCATTCATTCATTCATTTTTTCATTCATTCATTTATTCATTTATTCATTTATTCATTCAATTATTCATTCATTCATTCATGCATCTTTCATGCATGTTATCATTAATTATTCATCCATTCATTGAATCATTCATGCATTCATTCATTCATGCATCTTCCATCCATCCACCCACCCACCCATCCATCCATCCATCCATCCATCCATCCATCCATCCATCCATCCACCCACCCACCCACCCATCCATCCATCCATCCATCCATCCATCCATTCATTCATTCATTCATTCATTCATTCATTCATTCATTCATTCTTTCATTCATTCATTCATTCATTCATTCATTCATTCATTCATTCATTCAATCATTCATTCAATCATTCATTCATTCATGCATGCATCTTTTCATGCATGTTATCATTAGTAAATTCATTCATTCATTCATTCAGACTGCCGGTCAATTATCCAGAACCTGCTCCATCTGTTTCTTTTTCATCCCAACAAAAAAATTATACGATTTGTGAAATTATTCACATATTTTCAAAAAATGAAATCCCATTTTAGTTTATTTCTGTCACTAAACTTCAGTTTGTCTGGGATCTTCTTACCTAAAGACACGGTTCATTCAAAGAAACACATATCCTATATTCTTGGTTCAATTTCTTTGAAGCGAAATGTTTGTATCTGATCCCAAAGACTGATAACTAACGTGGAATCCAACTCCCTATATGACATGGTGTGCGGGCCAAACAACTCCTGCTTCGTGGTGAGGAAAGTCCTGTGTTTAATCCCCATATCTGACACTATCTGAATCATCTCTTTGTCACCTATATTGGCAAACACGTAGTCATCTTCATCTACAAGAATCTTGAAGGACCATGGGTTGTGATATGTTTTATCGTTACTAGCTTTGGAATATCCGAATCCACATGCACTGTAATCATACACAATTTGACCTCCTTTTTTCATCAAACATGTTATAATTTTTTTTGTATCTCCATCCGCGACGAATAGTTTGTCTCCAGTGGTGTTTGTGGCAATATATAGCGGTAATTCAAGCATATATGACGTACCTTCTGACTCGGCTCCGATGATTTTTTTCGTATGTCCGCGTTTGTCAAGTATATGGATTTTTCCGTTACCAGGGTTATCATGACATGTTATGATAATGTCGTCATTGGCAACAGCAATGCCCCAACACATTCTGTCTGTCTGAATAAACCTCCCGGGCCTCAGTCCTTCATTTATGTCGGCGTGCAGGAACTGGACTTTATGGACGAAAGGTAGTGTTGCTACTACCCAGTTGTCATTGACAACGGCAACGTCCCACGGAGCTCCGCTGAGTTTAATGTCGGACTTACAGTTGAAAGACGGGTCCAGATGTTTGACCTTGGAGTTATGCCTGTCACATATCACAAGGGATCCATCGGTTAGGAACGTAGATCCAGTGATCTCGCAGTCGTGTTCCTCGTCATCCCCATCCATTCTAACTGAATAAACCTGTGTGTCTACTGCCTTCATGTATTCTTTCTTTAAATCGCTTAGCTTGTTTGGAAACGTTTTCTGGATGACAGTAATTTCAGTTTTGCCGAAACTTTCAAATCCTTCATTCAGTGCATCTGTAATAGTTTCATTCGGTTCAAATTCTAATTTTACCGTATATGCTTCTCTTTTGACCTCCTTCATAACTTTTTCAAAATCTCTCGCTTTCTTTAATGCTCTTGAAAATGTAACAAATAACGCCATGTTGTTCTCTGTCTTTTTAACATGCGCCAGATTTTCGAGAGCGGCGTTTAAGGAGCTTACGACCGGCTCACACACTTTTATCTGATCAGTGAGAACCATTTGCTCATAACCATGAATTTCATCTAATTCCTTATTGATGTCTGTTTCCAATCTATCGAGCAATGTGTTGAAATCTCTCCTGGTTTTCGCTATGCTGTTTTGAACTTTCATTTTCTCTTCTTGCAACTTCGCAACGTCACTCTTTCTTACTTCCAAGAAACTTTCAAATGCATTATTTAGATTTTCAAGCTTACTTTTAGCTTCTTCGAGATGTTCCATTTCGATTTCTTTACTTGATGCGATGTCAATAGGTAGAACGTGTTCACAGAGCGAATGTTTAATGTCCTTGCAATCGCCGCAAATCACATCTGTATGGTATTGACAATAATATTCAATTGCATTGTTCTCGTGGTACTCACACGTCGACATTGACTTCTTAACCGGCTTTGGCATTAGAACTCCGTGTACTATTTTATGAGCCCTCGTGGCTTGAAACTTCTTGTGAAATTTTTCACACTTGGCGCACAAATATTCTCTGCATGGCTGACAATACGCATTTGCGGTGTTGGTCTTATTTTCAAATTTGCAAGGGTCACAAATCCGTTTGATAAAATCCTCATCGTTTTGCTTTTTCCCTTTTTTAGTTTCATTTGCCATGTTTGTTTTAATGTTTTAACAGGCACAGAAGCGTGTAATCTTGCACAAAAAAACACGTTATTTTAGTTCACTTTATAGACAAATATGTATGGTGTTAAGGTTTTTATTCAATATTTAACGCGACACACGCCTGAGGACATCTAAGCTAACATTGTAAAACAATTATTAGGCAACTTAATATGCCATACAATAACTATTAAAACAAAATCAATATGTCTGTACATGTATACACTGTCTATTGTTCTAGTGTAAACGTTTATATATCATCTTACGTTAGTTTCGGTGAAAGTGTAGACTTATCTCGTACGTCTCCACTTTTTAACTATCAAGCTATTGAGTTTTTATCGATTTTTAAATATTGGGCCATTTTTTTTTGTTTTAAGGGGAAATAACAACGATTAACCGAAGTGTATATGTAGTGTTTACGAATTGTCTCCCTTGGTCAATTATAGCGTAAATGACAGCCAGGTATGACGCGCCCCTTTATCCGAATGTAAACAAACACTTGAAGTTATATTGGAGGTGTACATACAATCGCCTAATGATAAAGGATCATAAAACATCCATCCGGATCGGGTTAACCGAGTGATACTACCCGGTTTTTATCTATATTTTTTAATGTTATATACAGAGATAGTTTTTACACCTGAAGAGTTATAGTGTAGAAAAGTGTCCACAGCATTACAAGGTATGTACATATATTCCTTCTAGTTATGTCTCAAGTTTTATTTAAGTATGGACGTATTGATATGTGTCAATTTTCATGTTAAGTCAACTGTTACTATATTTGCTACTGCATAGCATGCATGTACTTATACGTGGTAGGTATTAGTATTGGAGAGTCCTAGGAAATAAGCATATATGAATTTGTAGTGTGTAATACATTTTAGAAAGAAGGAAATGTTCGATCCTCGGCCACGGCTATGTGTAGCGTCCTTGATAAATACTCTTTATCCATATAGGCTTAGTACTCCAGGTTCTATCCAGGAAGACTTCTGGCGTGATTTATCTTAGTTATAAGAAATTGTTTCACTCGATGTAAAATAAATAAGTTAAAAAATGTCAATATGATTAAAGTTAAACTTTTTACTAGTACTTTTTATCAATACTAGTTGTGTTGCATATATACACTCCGTTTAACAGTACTATCATTAGTCTGGTCTGGTATTTTGACGTTATCAGTTTTGATCAGACCAATATCTTTAAGCTTTAGCCCCTAAGGTGTGTGCATTTAAAACACAGTGTACATAAAATACAGCTATATAAAACGCTGTTTATACAACTATATTTGAAAAAATGCGACGCCATTGAAGTTGGACATGTGCTGAAGGGTAAAATATGAGATGTTAAACGCAATGCACATAAAATACAGTTTATAAAACATTTTATATGCATTGATATATTAAACAATACAAAGTCATTGAGTTGGACATGGGACGAGGTTTTAAACTACGAAATGTATACGACAGGAAGTATGCATGTTCCTATTGTACCACACACGTATTCGTAACTTAATACAGTTATTTGATTTGATCGGGAGGGCGACAGGTTGGGGTGGGGGGGGGGGGGGGGATGTCTAGTCAGTAATGATATTGTACCAATATAGCGCTTGTACTATATAATCTGTTTAAGCAGAAGTATAATACGTGCGTAATTAGCGGACCGTTTAATTAATACATCCGGTCACGTTAATTTATATTTAAATTTCATTGAAAGCGAGTCTTCTTGATGTGGATTCCTGACATACCATGATAATATCTGTTTTATAGCAGGAATACCTGTCATATGATATCGGGTTAGAATATACACTGACATACATATTTATATACCGTATATGTGTTTATATGTTTTGTATACAATGTCAAGATGAAATGATAAGAGAAGTTATACACTCGTATAAATTATAGTAATGCTAGTTGTCACATCACATACCTGTAACGCATCACTCACATGTTTTTCATATCATCGCCCGATGTTGGAAGAAATCACACACAACAAAAAAAACTTTCCTCGGTGTATTCAATTTGAATGAATTTGAATACACCGGTGTGAGTTTTTTTTGCATGAAAATTAGGGGGTGGGTGGGAATGATAATCTAGCAATTAAATTTTTATGGCATTTTACTGTTTTGCTTCCAAAATTAAATTAGGCGTCCGGTCGTTTTTTTTTTTTAATTTTATTTTATATTTATTTTTGAACACGTCGTGATATATTTATTTATTCATGTCTCACTATATGTAGAATAACATAGAGCATAGAACATTTACATTAAATAACATGTCATTCTAAAAAGAATTACAAAAGACAAACACAGAAACAAACAACTATATAACCTTACAGTTAAGCATTTTGGAAATATTTAAAACTAACAAGACACGTTATTCACATCATGCTTAGTGCTGATTTCACCCAGGGAGACATTGACCGTGATTTGCCTAAGCTGTAAAAACTTTTTTTCCGTGGCACAATCGAATTAATATAAACAAGTTCAACTTTAAATAAAAACTATCCTGGTTGATAACATTTTTATACCGTGTATATGTATATTCTGATGAAAGTTTTGCGCTAGTTAACTAACGCATTTTAACTAATCAATTACTTAACGTTACATACTTTGCTGTGACTCATCATATACCAAAGAACGTGTTCTGTAGATGGATGTCAGTGCATATAGCATGTTATAAAACAACATAAAATATGGAACAATTGATAGATATTACTTATTTTTAGATAATTAAAACATACATTTTATGTTTTAATTATAAAATTTTACCGTTTTTAAACTCATTATTACTTACATAATCGTGACATGATCAGTTCAATACTATTTAGAGTCCACGAGCCCAAGGTTAACTAAAATAGATATCACGCTAAGATTTGCAACATATTGCGTGACGAATCTAATGAGCACGTAATTTTATGTTGATTACGATTCGATCCAACATATCGGTTACATACTGTTGAATTTGCAAATTGGGTTATCTCAGAAAGAATCCGATGACGATGCGACGGTCGTCAAACAGTTTACACGTGGTATTTATTTATATTTACTTTAATTCTAATACACTGGTTAAATCGTTTTGTAATGTTTTAGTAGATTTGAAATACCCAAATCATTCGTGTTTTATTTATAAATGTTTTTCTTCAAACTGACATGCTCTACGGTTGCAAAATCTACGCAATGCTCACTTAAAGCAAGGACTTTGTATATAATTTCTTGTTTAAACCAATAGGTATGGTATGGTCCCTGGTTGGAAGGTTTTGTTTTCATGGAAACACTGTATGATAAAATATGATCAAGCATTATAGTTGTGTTGAAAGTTATTCTAGTAGGAATTTCAATAAGTGTTTAAGGTTAAAGATATTTCTTTTTTTTTCTTTTTAAACGTGACAATTGTCAACTCTCCTAGAATATACCACTCTGAATTTGTAACAAGACTTGTTAAACTATTTTTAAAAGAATCAGCTTGATTTGGCGGACGGTAACACGTTCCAATGAGATTAGGTTTTGTTTTCGTTAATTCGCTGTTCAACCATATGGCTTCAATATTTTGACTTTATAATGTTTGTTTTTTGTAAAAGCAAAAACTTTTCTTATGTAAGAGCATATGCCCCTGCCATGTCTGTCTCTATCACGCTCAGTATTTAGAGGAAAGTTCTGGGCCTGGTCGGTCCGGTGTCAGTATAATGTGACTGGGTGGGGTATCATATCAAACCATGTGTCTGCGGCATGATACTCCAGTATGACAGCGCTCAGAATTCTGTCTCAAGTAGACACCGTCGTGATATGACTGAAAAAATGTTGAAAGTGACGCTAAACACCATACAACAACAACTGTCTCTATCACGTTTTTTTATAATGTAACCTTCAATACAAATTTCTTAGTCTGTAAATCTAAACATGTTTAATATATTGAAAAAACTGTTGCCTTTGAACGTGATATCATATACCGGAGGTCTATTTAAAAGTACAGAACTGACAATTTATATGTATAAATTTTCCGTTTGTCTCTTAACTTTACTCAAGTTGTGATAAAACATGTTTGTGGACGTGTAAGGGAGATAAATGCGTCAATACTTCGTGACTGTTCAAGTTTACTGGTTGATGATCTTTGTGAATTGTGGCCTTGTCTATCTTGATTTTATATATTCACGCAAAACGGGTTTAATCCGATTATCCGCTTAAAGAAAATACATATACATGTATTAAAGAATAAACAAAGAACATTCATGTCGTCTGCGAAATGTTTATTTAAGAAATCTTCATACAGTTTTGACATTATCCCACGGAAGCATTTCCTGTTTCCGGTGAGTCTGTCATATGCCTGCATCCGGAGCTCCTCGGGCACTGTTCGCACTTTTTTTTTGATTATTGAACGGGATGTTCCGAATGTCACTCCTGTATACAAATGTTATTTGTTTTTTTGTTACTTGACATTTGTCAAAGTACACTGTATTTTACAATAATGATTGTGCACAATTAAATTTAATTTAAACATAATTGATTGCGGTAGTTGTGCAATTACAGTTCATTTTGGAAGATATATCACGTTAAACAGTTGAACAACGTTTTATTTTAAAATAAAGATGATTACTTCATTTATGTGTCTTAGATACACGCCACATTTTGTATAATTTGTATAATGAATATTTTTGCCAGCCTAAAACGAATGTTTCTAAAAGCTGACTAAACTTATTCTATAAATAGAAACATGCTTGTTCTGCTGCACATAAACATATTTAGCTTTCTTAAATCGAAATAGCATGGACATCTCAAAATATAATGAACGTCATTTTTCAAATCTAAATTGCAATATAGGCAGTAACGTGCGTTTCCAGAAATTGTGTTTTTCACGTAGCGGTCTTTTTTTAAAGTTTAATTGAAAATGAGATGAAAATTAAATTTGTTAAATGTGTGTTCTCAAATCACATGGCAATATGTCTAGATAAGGTGCATACATACTCTTTAACATAATATAATAATCTAGCACATCACTAAATGTTTATTATAATCAATATAACCGAGACTGCTATTTACTTTTTTTGTGCGTTCTGCTTAGAAAATGGTTTAATATTATTTAGCATATTTACCCGCATTCTTGTTAATTATTTTAAACATTTTTTCCGTTTATCATCCACGTACATGTATATATAAAATGCCCAAATATGGAGACATAAGCTCGTTTGATTTCACTAGACGACAGTTAATAAACGTGTCTACGCAACTAAGGAGATTTAGAAATAGCATTTCATTTTCTGCTTCGATTCTCCAATAGTTTATCCATCAATAATTAAATTGTTGTTTTAAGTAGATTAAATAAGCACGCTGATTTATGCTTTTTGTTTCCTCAATACAAATCTAAAACATGATTTTGAAATATGCACCTACTTTCAGACATATGTATATATGGCAAATTGTACGGGTATTTCAATCACCCGGATCATTGATTTGCCTTATTTTAAATATCCATGTGCACGAAACGGCTAGATAATAATTCAAAGAGACAAACTGCGTGCCACCAGCAAAGGAAGCATTACCGAGCTATATAGGGAAAATCCGAGCGATGAATCGGAAGTGAGTTACACTAGGTTGATAGCAAACATGTCAAGGGTTTTATTACAATGTTGCATCGTAAACTGTGATAATATCTTTTAAATGTTTAGATGCCCGGATTCATCTTGAAATTAGAATATTACATTATTCTTAAATACCAATAAAATTTGAACTGTCATTCTTGGTTTTGTGTAATCAACAATTTGACATTTTGTGATGAATTTGATGAGTAATTCAAGTTTATATTCATATAACGTATCACTAAACCTAATTTCAGTAAACATAAAAACAACGTTTTTCTCGTAATATATCATTTTGATAAAAACAACTAAACTTTCTTTCAATATCTTTCAATATCTTAAATTGTTCTGTCTTTGGAAATGCCTCACTGCTGCAGTTTTATCGCACATAACTATTATTTTCGTGTATGTTTGTAAAACTAGTTTACAGAATGTTGTAGTAACTTGATTCATCAATAAAACATTGACACTTAACAAGGTACAGAACAACAGAATGCATTCCTCACTATCGAACGTGTTTATAGGATCGTATGACATACACTGTTAAGCGTCACTTTAAACAATTATTACTGATAGTGTGCCGTTAGGGTTTTACAACAAGCATTTCCTGCGTTTATTTTAATTTTTTTATCATGTCAATGCATTAATTTCTGTTGATAAACTGCCTGCCTGATAAACATAGACGTCAATGCAACTTTATCAGTCACAGAGCCTCGTCCCGTTTTTCCTAAGCCTCACCTGATAAAATTGATAATATCAGACACTAACATGGTATTTTCTTTTTCTACAAATCATACTTTTTTGTCATTTTTCATTTTGTACTCCAGTGTCCTCCGCATCACTGTACGTGTTCATTGTTTCTTCCTGTTCACTGCCCCGCATTTGTTTTACATATTTTGGGGTCCAATAGTTTTTTTATTGGAATTGAGTCACGGTATTCTTAACAACCTAATGGATGAATTAGACCTATGTAGAGAAACTATAATGATAAGATAAGATATTGTTTATTATTGTGACATGTGCATACATTCATTAAGTTATACATATATACAATTGACAAAATTATTTGGCACCCGGCCCATTGGGCCTATATGTCACCAGGATAATCAAGAAAGTAATTATATACAAAATTCAGAAATACTCTATTATATACATAGGTTAAAAATGACGTACAAAATCCTGACAAAATATTAGTAAAATATTCCCTGAGTATCCAATATTGTCAGTATGGAGTATAGTTATAAATATAATAGGAAAACAGGCAATATATCATACATCAACAATACATGAGGTATTAAGTTTGACATAATATTTTACGAAAACAAGATATTTCTTCTTTTTAAGAAAACACAGACAAGAAACTTTGCAAGTTGTCTTGGATGCGCTGATATGATATATGCAAGTCGTTGGTTTATATGCTTGTAAGCATTTTTTACAAATAAATCTCTGAAATTGTTTTCTCGCAGGTCATTATACAGTTCACACTGAAATAGAAAGTGTTTTTCATCTTCTACTTTCATCTTCTACTGAATTTGACTGACAAAGTCTACAAAGTCTCTGATCAAGTTGTTCCCCAACATACCTTCCGGTTTCAATTCTGAGTGGTAAGATACCAGTTCTGAATTGACACAATACAGAGCGTTCATTCTTGTTCAAGTTCATCATAACGTAATCCTCACATTTAAAGTTTTCCTTAAAAAGGCGATATGTTCTCAGTTTTAATATACTTTGAACGTCTTCTGACCAGACATTAGAATAATAGTTTACTAGTAATCCATGTGCTTGTGATAAGTCAATAATAGTTCTGTTTTCGTAATTTGCGAATAACCCTAGCATAGACATAACGTGTTTAATATCATGTGACCAATTATTTTTGCACTTTAAATAGTGATTTGACTTTGTTATAACAACACATGGCATTGGGCACATTGATCGTATACCCTTTGTAGCGTTTTAATTACATTAAAGCATATACTACATTGTTTAATAAGTGTTACTTGTACGTTTAGTTCTTTTATATCATATAGTGTTTTTAATCTGCATTAATAGCTGTTTTCTTATTATACGGCTTCTTCTATGACCGATATGCAAATGCATATTTGAACTCGAACAATTATTCACCAACTTCCTGTTTGTAAAACATTTGTTTTTCTTTAATGAGGATAACAGTTAATTTTTTTCCGGTATTGCATTATTATAAGTATAACAATGACCTTGACAATATCGAAAATAACTTCCTAGATTTCGACATGTTATGTTTCTCTCGGTTGTTATCCTTGATTATGTGTTATTGCCAGAAGGCTTTAACAAAACCTATAGTAAAGATAGTTAATCTCATGCGGGTGAGATTTTAATTTGTGTTATCGAATTAACAAGAGTTTCGAATTAGGAAATGATTATAAGTCCTAAATCAATATTATTTTATATGCACTTTTAATAAAACCTACGCACTAAGCGGTGTGATTTTGGAAATTAGTTCGGGGTTACACTCAAATATAATACTTTTTGGAGACATCAACGAAGATCAATTAGATCCATTTAATTAAAGAAATGAATTTTGAACAGCATTGAACACTATGTCTAATATTGTCTTGAACAACATTGAGCACTGTGGCTAATATTGTCTCGTACAACATTGAACACTGTGTCTAATATTGTCTTGAACAACATTGAACACTGTGACTTATATTGTCTCGAACACCATTGAACACTGTGACTAATATTGTCTCGAACAACATTGAACACTGTGGCTAATATTGTCTCGAACAACATTGGACACTGTGGCTAATATTGTCTTGAACAACATTGAACACTGTGTCTAATATTGTCTTGAACAACATTGAGCACTGTGGCTAATATTGTCTCGTACAACATTGAACACTGTGTCTAATATTGTCTCGAACAACATTGAGCTCTCTGGCTAATATTGTCTCGAACAACATTGAACACTATGTCTAATACTGTCTCGAACAACATTGAGCACTGTGTCTAATATTGTCTCAAACAACATTGAACACTGTGACTAATATTATCTCGAACAACATTGAACACTATGTCTAATATTGTCTCGAACAACATTGAGCACTGTGGCTAATATTGTCTCAAACAACATTGAACACTGTGACTAATATTGTCTCGAACAACATTGAACACTATGTCTAATATTGTCTCGAACAACATTGAGCACTGTGTCTAATATTGTCTCAAACAACATTGAACACTGTGACTAATATTGTCTCAAACAACATTGAACACTGTGACTAAAATTGTCTCGAGCAATATTGTCTCATACAACATTGAACACTGTGTCTTATATTGTCTCGAACAACATTGAGCACTGTGGCTAATATTGTCTCGTACAACATTGAGCACTGTGTCAAATATTGTCTCGAACAGCATTGAGCACTGTGGCTAATATTGTCTCTAACAGCATTGAACACTGTGTCTAATATTGTCTCGAACAACATTGAACACTGTGTCTAATATTGTCTCGAACAACATTGAGCACTGTGTCTAATATTGTCTCGAACAACATTGAGCACTGTGTCTAATATTGTCTCGAACAACATTGAGCACTGTGTCTAATATTGTCTCGGACAACATTGAGCACTGTGTCTTATATTGTCTCGAACAACATTGAGCACTGTGTCTTATATTGTCTCGAACAACATTGAGCACTGTGTCTAATATTGTCTCGAACAACATTGAACACTGTGACTAATATTGTCTCGTACAACATTGAACACTGTGTCTAATATTGTCTCGAACAACATTGAGCACTGTGACTAATATTGTCTCGAACAACATTGAACACTGTGGCTAATATTGTCTCGAACAACATTGGACACTGTGGCTAATATTGTCTTGAACAACATTGAACACTGTGTCTAATATTGTCTTGAACAACATTGAGCACTGTGGCTAATATTGTCTCAAACAACATTGAACACTGTGTCTAATATTGTCTCGAACAACATTGAGCACTGTGGCTAATATTGTCTCGAACAACATTGGACACTACGGTTAATATGGTCTTGAACATTGAACACTGTGTCTAATATTGTCTCGAACAACATTGAGCACTGTGGCTAATATTGTCTTGAACAACATTGGACACTACGGTTAATATGGTCTTGAACAACATTGAACACTACGGCTAATATGGTCTTGAACAACATTGAGCACTGTGTCTAATATTGTCTCGAACAACATTGAACACTGTGACTTATATTGTCTCGAACAACATTGAGCACTGTGTCTAATATTGTCTTGAACAACATTGAGCACTGTGGCTAATATTGTCTCGTACAACATTGAACACTGTGTCTAATATTGTCTCGAACAACATTGAGCACTGTGTCTAATATTGTCTCGTACAACATTGAGCACTGTGTCTAATATTGTCTCGAACAACATTGAGCACTGTGTCTAATATTGTCTCGTACAACATTGAACACTGTGTCTAATATTGTCTCGAACAACATTGAGCACTGTGTCTAATATTGTCTCGAACAACATTGAGCACTGTGTCTTATATTGTCTCGAACAACATTGAGCACTGTGTCTAATATTGTCTCGAACAACATTGAACACTGTGTCTTATATTGTCTCGAACAACATTGAGCACTGTGGCTAATATTGTCTCGAACAACATTGAGCACTGTGTCTAATATTGTCTCGAACAACATTGAACACTGTGTCTAATATTGTCTCGAACAACATTGAGCAATGTGTCTTATATTGTCTCGAACAACATTGAGCACTGTGTCTTATATTGTCTCGAACAACATTGAGCACTGTGTCTAATATTGTCTCGTACAACATTGAGCACTGTGTCTAATATTGTCTCAAACAACATTGAACACTGTGTCTAATATTGTCTCGAACAACATTGAGCACTGTGGCTAATATTGTCTTGAACAACATTGGACACTACGGCTAATATGGTCTTGAACAACATTGAGCACTGTGTTTAATATTGTCTCGAACAACATTGAACACTGTGACTTATATTGTCTCGAACAACATTGAGCACTGTGTCTAATATTGTCTTGAACAACATTGAGCACTGTGGCTAATATTGTCTCGTACAACATTGAACACTGTGTCTAATATTGTCTCGAACAACATTGAGCACTGTGTCTAATATTGTCTCGTACAACATTGAACACTGTGTCTAATATTGTCTCGAACAACATTGAACACTGTGTCTAATATTGTCTCGAACAACATTGAGCACTGTGTCTAATATTGTCTCGAACAACATTGAACACTGTGACTTATATTGTCTCGAACAACATTGAGCACTGTGTCTTATATTGTCTCGAACAACATTGAGCACTGTGTCTAATATTGTCTCGAACAACATTGAACACTGTGACTAATATTGTCTCGAACAACATTGAACACTGTGTCTAATATTGTCTCGAACAACATTGAGCACTGTGTCTTATATTGTCTCGAACAACATTGAACACTGTGACTAATATTGTCTCGAACAACATTGAGCACTGTGTCTAATATTGTCTCGAACAACATTGAACACTGTGTCTTATATTGTCTCAAACAACATTGAGCACTGTGGCTAATATTGTCTTGAACAACATTGAGAACTGTGGCTAATATTGTCTTGAACAACATTGGACACTACGGTTAATATGGTCTTGAACAACATTGAACACTACGGCTAATATGGTCTTGAACAACATTGGACACTGTGTTTAATATCGTCTTGAACAACATTTAGCAATGTGGCTAAGATTGTCTTGAATAATATTGGACACTACGGCTAATATGGTCTTGAACAACATTGAACAATGTGTTTAATATCGTCTTGAACAACATTGAGCACTGTGGCTAATATTGTCTTGAACAACATTGGACACTACGGCTAATATGGTCTTGAACAACATTGAACAGTATGTCTAATATTGTCTTGAACAACATTAAACACTGTGTCTAATATAATTAAATAACTCATTCGTGCAACTCATAATGCTCGAACAATAATATTCATTAAAAAGATACCAAATAAAATAAGTTGGTTTATTTTGGAACATACGAGCAAAAAGCAAAACCTTATGTTTGTTTATAAAGCAGAGCATGGTTTCAACTATATCCTTGTGAAAGTCGTATATAATCTAATTGCTACTTTGTCCAGACGCACAGAAATATACTCAAAGCCAATATTACCCTCGACACTAGAACTTTGGAATCAACTTGATATGAATGTTTGAGAATTGACATCTATTCTACCCTTTGAAAGCAAAATTAATGATCGTTTTAAACCTCCAACAGTACCAACGTTATTTCATAGGGATATCGACATTTATGCATTTTATAATTTATGTCATTGGATAACATTTGGGTATTTCACTTATGCTAATACATGCATTGAAGCAACAGCCAATCAGAGAGCTCCTTTTAGTCATAAGATTCCATTCAGCCGATTTGACATTTAATCAAGTAACACATTCTATTAAGAAATGATTTCAGTAATTTGAACCCTGACCTTTATTATGTTAACCACAAAAATATAATCCACTTGTATCTGTGGTAATGGATTTGACAATATAGAACCTGTTGCTATTTCAGAATTTATAGACGACAATTATTTACCACTACTGGAGAATTCTACCCCTCAAGTACTTGTACAATATCGTACGGCAATGCAATTACCGCAGTATAGAACAAAACATCTATTTTTGAACAATTTCAGAAATATATAAAGCAAAGTAAACGTTTTTAACCAGATTATTCTCTTTAATAGTATTTAGTTAATGCTGTCGTTGGTATAGCTTAATAACGTATGCGGTGATGTAGTGGGAGATTCTTTGGGGGTAATTGGTGGCATGGTTTGGTAAAAAGATTGTTTTCCGGTGTTTTTTTTTTTTGTATTTGTTTCTTTCTTGCACTCAAATTCATTTTAAGTTTTGTTATTATTCAGTATAGATATACTTTCATACATATTATACACAGTATACCGCCACAACTAATGTTGTAATAACTTGTAGTTAGATCCATTTATATATTCTACATATCTGTGATATTTTAGTGTTCATTTGCATATGGCTATATCTCTTTAGAATTGGCCAATATGACTTGTCTTCCAATTTATCACTGTGCATCTAAAAGCTGTCACACTTTTACCAAATACAACTGCCAATGTCCATCCAAAACCTGACATTATTCATTAACATGCTCCATTATTGCACCTGTACACCTAACAAATGTCATATTTAACAAATGATACAAACATCTTAAAACATTCTTTTTGCACTGGGTGCTAGAATTTTCCTAATGTCGTCAATGGAAGGTAGCTTTTCTGAGGAAGACCTAATGCTACAATCACGTGACAACTTCATTTACTAATGGCGATAACGACAACAGACATCAATGAATAAAACAAAATATCTATTCAACCAACACGCATCACAAGACTTTGGCTGTATATCGTAGCATCGCCTCCATTATTACCTGTAGCTGGTGCGACCACGTGCTTATAGCTGCGTAATCAAACCTAATGTCACTAACTGCTGTCATTAATGTTGACATGTCAACTGGATGATAAATGATTAACATTGTTATCACATTGGAGAGAGTGAAAACTGCGGAAGATTGTTTACTGCGTGTTAACCTCTTCTTAACATTTTATACGTCTTAACCACTTATCAATTTGCGTTCGTCTTGACAAGTTATTAACATTCGGAAACGTCTTAACACCTTATTCGTATTTGTATTCGTTTTAACAATTTATTAACATTTAGTTGGATTAAATACACGTGCTTTCAAAATGGCAGAATATTGCACAGACAAAGCAGTTATGGCGGTAAGATAGTTTAATGCATCATTTATTAAGGGGAAACATAATTTATTTCCAAGCGACACAAGCGAACTTATTTGATGTATATGTCACCTTAAAATGTGGATGTTATTATAAATTGCAACAGCTTTTGTTCAATTAATTTTTGATTTCATGATGATTATGTTTTGTAATTATTAAATGCAACGGACAAAATAAATAATAAAACGCCATGTTGCTAAGAAAATAGAGATGATTTCTAAGACCGTTGCTGCCTTATTTACATGTGCAGTTTTTATACTTTCCCATGTAATTGTTTTGCAACATTACAGACAGTACAAATAGTTGCCATACAGCGAAATAAGTCACCAACGTTCTTATTGCAATCTTAGATATTTGTAATCTAAGCTTTCTGCAATCTAAGATACTTAAGACATGACTAATGAGGCGCCGGCACTATGGATTATCTGCCTTATACAGTCCATAGCGCACGTCAGCACTTAATGGCCAATTCCAGGGCTGTGTTTCACAAAATAGCTTAAGACAAAACTAGCCGTAAGTCAGTTTGACAATGTTTTCATTGTTTGTTCAGATTTTGATCAACGTTTAAAATAATTCTATTTCCAGAAAACATAGCATTTTCAGCATGATTTGAGCCAAATTTGGGTTCATTAGGATGTATATCAAAATATTATTGATCAATTTTGGTTTACGTTTACGGCGATTTTTGTCGAAAGTTTGTTTTTTGAAACGCACCCCTGACTTACACGTGGTTTTCGATGTTGGTTTTATATAACTTACTGAGGTAACATATACAACTCGTACACCTGTGACATAACAACCACCACAGAATGGTTAAAATATAGTAACAACAATTATTAGCAATAAATGTTATAGTGCAATATTTTTGTACATTCAAAGTTTGATACGTGGACCAAATTTATCAAGATTATTTGAATGATTGGTTTGCGAATATTGAAATATTTTTTTACTGATTGAGTATTCAGCATCATTTTTATGTCATCAAGGACCTACAAACGATCAGTTAACCTAACAACTCTTTTTCTGAGATCCCAGTACTCGAGCACACCAATCTTCGCAAGTAACTGATAACTTCCCCATCTAAATCACTTTATATTTGAAGCAATGATTAACACCTTTTCGATTTATTCTGACATTATTATTGATTCACATAGCTTCCATTAATTATGACAATTTCTTACAAATATAAACAATACTTGTATTGGGTCCCACTATTGGGTCAATATAATCATTTCATTTTGTTCTTGTTGTTTTATTAAATAACGTCATGTAAGTTTCTTTATATTTGTGTTGAAATAATTCCAATTTTGAGAAAATAGTGACTAATAAGCCTTATTAGGTTGGGTATTTCTTAACATTTAATAACATTAGTGCTAATGTTGTAAATCTTAATTTGTATTGTATCTGTCAATATAATAAATACAATATATATATCTATATATATCACTCAATATGTAATATATAATAATAGATAGCAAAAAATACCATAACTGAATCCGACCCAGAGGCGGCAAAAACTCTCTTTATTAAGTTCATGTTACATACCTATTTGATTAACGCCCCCCGCCCCCCACCCCACCCCACCCACAACACCTAATCATGTCTATCTATTGTGTCCTAAACCATTTTTTTTAAAAAATAAAATGACCCAACAAGCAGATTTCGATATAAAACCCAAATTAAGACCCAACACCAATCTGACACTTGTGAACTATACACATTAAGAATACTTTTTAATGTAAAAGTGCATCGAATCAATATGTCTCACGGCATTCTGGAATAAACACAATCGTCAATACCAATTCCAGCAACCGCATGGTTGCCTTTTTAAACAACGGCGTTAATATATTAACGAGGCCGAATTTATGATAGCAATAATGGAATGCTGTAAAACTGTCAGCAATTATCTGCTTGTGAAACAATGATAAAATCATCACGTGGTATAATGGCTTAATTGTTTTTTAATAAAAGGTATAATCATGTTAGAAACTGACATATTTACAAAAAAATAGGTCATAATCGTTTAGTCCGCGTAACACAAACATAACCAGATTCGGGCAAACATAATTTCAAATACATGTATTATATACAATAATTCTTATTCATATCAAATGTGAAATATAAGTCTTTAATACATGATCAACTTTTCATATAAGTCATAAATATCTTTAACTTGTTTAAAATCAAACTTAATAAACGGGATTGTCAACCTTGATATTCGTTACTGGCCTCAGAGCATATCAACTTCTTCGGTTCTATTTATGATTTATTAATTTAAATTGCTTTTATAGTTACTTTCATTTCTTTAGCCTTTGTTTAATAAGATTTGTTCCTTAACTGCATTTTGAAGTGTTTCAATGTATACCTGTGTTGACCGTCTACTTAAAGTCGTTTTAAAGCTTTGATAACAGTTTTCAGTAGGTAGGTATATGGACATCAGTTTAGGTGTGGAGACATTATCACTGACCGCTGATTTTGTCCAAGTGTTTAATATGTTTGGAGGAATGCAAATATTTATCGTCATCTCACTTGTCATATAGCAAGATAGTTATCGATGTATATCGTAAATAAAGTCCACATTGCAGTCCAAATTCTGTATTTACCAAATGGTGTACAACTATAGTCAAACCTGTCGTAAGCAGCCAGTAAAGGGAATGAGCAAAAATGGCTTTTTAAGACAGGTTGTTGCTTTATACAGGTAAATTTGCTCTGAAAGCATAGTCATGGGAAATAGCTTATGTGGCTGCTTAAGACAAGTTATTGCTTAATAAAGGTGACCATTTACACAGGTTTGACTGTATATGTATTCAAGCAAGCTAATAATTCTTACAGGAACATCAGAAGAATATTAAACACCTGTTTTCATCATTTACTCAATCAATCGAATAATTTCTGGTGAGAAAATGGGCCCGTTTTCATCATAAAAGTATACAATTAATCAATCAAGCGAATAATTCCTTGTAAGAACGTTCACCTCTTTTCGCCTTAAATGACATTTTTTTTCATGATAGCGAACATTTAACCGCAAAAAATAAATAATGAATCTAGTTTAATACGCGGTGCGTACACAACACAGCAATTTATGAAAAGCACGTACGTAAATCCAAAACTAATCAAATCGATTCAAACGTGCTATTAAAAAAACGTTTTGCGCGAACATTACTATACTTCCTGACAACGGCGGTCTTCACTGCGTCTCATCATTCATCTCTCACCGCTGGTACAAGTGAGGAAGTTATCAGTTACTTGCGAAGACGGGTGTTCCTGATTACTGGTTAACCTTACACATATATTTGTATCTTTTTACAAACTATATGACCAAATTCCCTTTCGTGCAGCCGCGAGTTAAGTTGGTGACATAAGTATCGTTACTTTGAACAATAAAACATGACATCTTCTAAAAGTAGTTAAATGTTATGTTCTATACAGCTGGGCAGACATTTGTACATTTCACTAGACCTGTGACATACTGAATGTTTAGTGTCATGTTATATACAGCTGGGCAGACATGTGTACATTTCACTAGACCTGTGACATTGTGGATGTTTTGTGTCATGTTATATACAGCTGGGTAGACATTTGTACATTTCACTAGACCTGTGACATTGTGGATGTTTAGTGTCATGTTATATACCGCAGGGCAGACATGTGTACATTTCACTAGACCTGTGACATTGTGGATGTTTAGTGTCATGTTATATACAGCTAGGCAGACATTTATACATTTCACTAGACCTGTGACATACTGGATGTTTGGTGTTATGCTATATACAGCTGGGCAGACATGGGAACATTTCACTAGACCTGTGACATTGTGGATGTTTTGTGTCATGTTATATACAGCTGGGCAGACATTTGTACATTTCACTAGACCTGTGACATACTGGATGTTTGGTGTCATGCTATATAGATTTGTGCAGACATTTTATACATTTCACTAGACCTGTGACATTATGGATGTTTAGTGTCATGTTATATACAGCTGGGCAGACATGTGTACATTTCAATAGACCTGTGCCATTGTGTATGTTTAGTGCTATGTTATATTCAACTGTGCAGACATGTGTACATTTCACTAGACCTGTGGCATTGTGGATATTTAGTGTCATGTTATATTGAACTGTGCAGACATTTGTACATTTCACTTGAGCTGTGACATTGTGGATGTTTAGTGTCATGTTATATTGAACTGTGCAGACATTTGTACATTTCACTAGACCTGTGACATTGTGGATGTTTAGTGTCATGTCATATTGAACTGTGCAGACATTTGTACATTTCTTTAGACTTATGAAATTGTGGATGTTTAGTGTCATGTCATATTGAACTGTGCAGACATTTGTACATTTCACTAGACTTGTGACATTGTGTATGTTTTGTGTCATGTTATATAGAACTGTGCAGACATTTGTACATTTCACTTGACCTGTGACATACTAGATGAGGTGTATATCAGCTGTATCGACCCATGTCTCCATGGTAACACATAACGACTAATACGCTGCCGGCTTAACCCATACTGCCTTTATATTGTGTATCTAATTGGTCGTTTTGTCTCCTAATGATCCTGGACAAAACGCATATCTATAATAATAGCGATTCATTATCTCCAAAGGGACGTTTGTGGTTGACAATGTATTAGCGTTATGTGAGTTTCATTCTTCCGCGTATACTGAACGGAACAGCTAACCTGCCACTATTGTATTTCCAATATCTTTGTCATAATATTGAGTAACGTTATTAATACTTGTTTACGATAATTATTGTCAAACTAAATAATACAAATTTGGTCGACGTTGTCATAAAGGATCTTTCTTATTCAAGTTTAAATTTCATGGAAATTGCTTTCACCCTTTTTGAGAAAATACATAAAATGTCAAGTGGCGGGTTAGCTGTTCTGTTCAGTATATGTGCAAAAGTATGTTAGTGTTCAAAGGAAACATCCACCACTACTGTATAAATCATTGACAATTAATACACAGCACAGTCATAGTAAATACAATACATACATACAGAAGAAGAGACTTCAAAGGTGAAAAAAAGAGAAAATAGAATCAAAATGGCAGACCTACCACCACAGTATATATATAGCGAAATCATAGTAAATACAACACATACACTACATACATACATACAGAAGAAGAGACACCAAAAGTCACCTCTTTGGAACGGCCGGTAGTAAACCAGTACTAGAGAAATAAAACATCGTTTACGGTTGCACCCGACCTCTCTCTTTCCCTCATCTTCGTATTCATATAAAATACAATATGCATTTACTTTAAATAAATGTCATAAGATACACATGTATAAACTTGTTTGTAAGCGGTTTACTTTTAAAACAACCACCGGATCATATGATTTGAATTTGGAAAAGCACAACTGCATTTTCACAGAAACAATTGTTTTGTCCTCTGTATTTATAACCACCGATATAGATATATCAGTCGTGATTCCATTATGGCTGCGAATGTATGTTTTAAAGTATCATATTCAGGTTTAGATTTGTGTTGAATCTACCTTTTTTTTTTTATAGAATATTTACCAAATGTTATAGATATATTATATCTTAAAAGTAATTTCTGGTGCAAAATAGGTCGATTGTATTGCAAGTATTATTTATTTAACAATCTGATCACCTCGGCCTTTATTATACGGAGGATACGGAAATACCCGATGTTTCACGATTTATTTATTTAGGTGTGCTACGGAATATGATTAGTCTTGACTTTGAAAATGACATCCCGCTTAACATAACAAGCCTTAGTAGTCTTTTAAGTTCCATAAATAGATAAGAAAGTACACGACTGCAGAAGACTAGTCTGTAATAGGACCTAGCTCTCCCGATTGGGTCCGTTAAATAGCAATGTTGGGAAACCCCCAATTGAGCACGTTGATTGGTCAGTTGCTCCAACTGAAAATTTGAATGTCGTCATGGTTTAGTAAGCGTTAAATTGCTATGAATTTTGGGATAGGTATATAATTCCCTGCTTTGTTATTGGTGGTTAATATACCGGATTTGGGAGATATCAGGTTCTGAGATAAACTATAGCAAGCCGTAGTCGCTTTAGTTCGATAAATAATAAGAAAGTACGTGACTACAGACGACATATCATTCAAAGGATACAGTCAGCACAACTGAAATTATTATCAAAATCTCATTTGTAAAACTTGGCTTCTTAACGTTAGTGAAATGTATTTATAAATAAGATAATGTTTCAATTATGGGAAACGCAGCGCGATATCAATGTGTACATGATTTATGCAAGGACATGGACATTTTTGATTTAATCAAATCACGTGTTTCACAGTTTAATAAATAAGATTTGAGATATCTGATTTGTATGTTCTTGTATACATTCTGATTTTACACTTTAACTTGAGAAAGTTTCATGCGATATATTGTATATGAGCAAACCAAGGAATTATATAGAGAAGGAAAGGCAACTGATTGAGAGTTTGTGAACGCTCGCGTATTCACGCAAAATATCGCAATATTTCGTTTTCAATTATCTTAACTTTCATTCATATCAGGAACACAAATCAAAATTCGTACATTGCAGAATGAAATTCTCATTAAAAGAATACCATTCCCAGCAATTTGTGTTCAAACTTGTTGAAGTACTTCTGATTACACATTGTGTATACTGCAGCTGATTTGAGCTAAAATAACAACAGCTTTACGAGAAATTCCACTTCAAACATCAATTTCTTGAATTCAATATTATTTTTTTCGTGATTTTAAAACATCTAAGATTACATACAATTGACATTTACAAAGCAGTTGTATGTGAATTCTGAATGACTCATTTGCCAAATAACTAATCATTCGTGTGCTGTTTTATCAACATTTAGTCAGAAGATGCATGTTTCCTATCCTTCTTTACAAGTCCTTGGTCAAACCAGTAAAGTGCCACGCATAGCCAATTACACTTTATTGTATATTTTATGTCGCATTAAGGAGCCGTAAAAACTTTCAATATTTTTTATTAGTCTGTCGTTCATGTAAAGTTCATTTGCATTGAAAGCGAGGCAATTACAATGATGAAATACGAGTAGAAACTAATTAATTCAATGGGTTTCTTATGGCTACTTATCTGGTAATGACTTAACAATACAGTGGTTGCACTTTATGATAACAACAGAACAGACTTGCACACACGTACATCATATCACAAAACAACACTGGGCCTGAACATTGTAGCAAATTATGTAATCAATCAATCAAACTCTCTCTCTCTCTCTCTCTCTCTCTCTCTCTCTCTCTCTCTCTACACACACACACACACACAATGTATCTAAGTTCACGTATTCTTCTGAAGCGAATGAATGGTATCTTTTATTATGAAGTCATTTCATTAAAATCATCTTTAACATATCTGGCTAAACACATCATATATTCTTAGTACTGAGAATCATCATTTATGCGATGAGTTAAAATATTATTAATATATACGTTTACTGAAAATGTTTAAAGATACAAAAAATAGCAATAATAAAACTCAAATTCTTAGATAATATGCGGTTTTAGCGTTATGCGTCTTATAAACGACATCCGTTATATAATGTACGTTTTTAGTGCAATACGCCTTATAAACGGCATCCATTATATAATGAACGTTTAAGTGCAATACGCCTTATAAACGGCATCCATTATATAATTAATTTTTTTAGTGTAATGCGCCTTATAAACGGTATCCGTTACATAATGTACGTTTTTAGTGTAATACGTCTTATAAACGGCAATCATTATATAACGTGCGTTTTTAGTGCAATACGCCTTATAAACGGCATCCGTAATATAATGTACGTTTTGAGTGAGATACGCCTTATAAACGGCATCCGTTATATATGTACGTTTTGAGTGTAATACGCCTTATAAACGGCATCCGTTATATATGTACGTTTTTAATGTAATACGCCTCATAAACGGTATCCGTTACATAATGAACGTTTTTAGTGTTATGCGCCTTATAAACATCATCCATGTGATACTTTGCGTTTTGGGGTGTATTACGTTTTTATAAAGTTTAACAAAATCCTGTGCATCTTTGAGATAAAAAAATCCTTATATATAATGTGAAAACAACCCCAATCTAGTAATAGATAGCAAGCCCAGTATTTTTTTAACTGCTGACTTTGTTACAATTTTGAACTGAAAGCATGGACATGGGAAATAGTAACTGTTGCTGCTTAATACAAGTGGCTGGTTATAAGGGGTGACCACTTACACAGGTTTGACACTGTATACTTACTTTGATGATGGGTATTATAAGATAGTTGATGGTTGATATTTAATAAAGCCCACGAGGACAAGGTGCATAATACACGTATATGTCAACTTGCAAAATACATGAAAAATATGCTGTTAAGATTTCTTGTTGCATTTATCAATCGACAACGATAAAGGAAATTTGCAATCAATTTACACAGTTACACCTGATGATTTATTGTATACAGCCTGTATTGATCGTAATTACACTGCCAAGGTGACTGTGTCCGATGGATGTTTCGTCTGCTGTTCGGAACATATTTTCTTTTTGTCATGTTTTCTTATGTTTTACATTTGCTAATTGTTTTAAATAATTTAAAATGGCATTTGTTTGTCTCTGCCATGGTCGTGTAGTTCATATACATGTGTCATCGGGCGACACATGATATTATACTTAAATAATTATTGTTATTTTTAATTAAAAAAAAAACGTTTTGTGCTTGGCATACGGCATATAAGCTACGTACGGCAGTATTTACCTGTGTTATGTCGATGCATGCATGAATGCGACTGCGCGATCGTGATTTTATGATATTTCTTTTTGCTCCAGGAAATGATTTTATCAAATCAAAGTCATTCACGATTTTATTAGCATAAACATATACATGTTCATCATCATTTATACATTAGTATGGTTGTTATGATTATATAACAACAAAATCCATAAACGAATGAATGAATGAATGGTGTTTTACGGCACAACGAACACGCATACGCAGACACATACGCATCCACGGATATACAGACAGACAGACAGACAGACAGACAGACAGACAGACAGACAGACAGACAGACAGACAGACAGACAGACAGACAGACAGGCAGACAGGCAGGCAGGCAGGCAGGCAGGCAGGCAGGCAGGCAGGCAGGCAGGCAGGCACAGACAGGCAGGCAGGCTGGCAGGTAGACAGGCACGCACGCACGCACGCACGCACGCACGCACGCACGCACGCACGCACGCACGCACGCACGCACGCACGCACGTGCGCGCACACACACACACACACACACACACACACACACAGAGCACAATAAATATATTTACTACTCGTATGTGAAAAATCA
The DNA here is from genome assembly GCA_029582155.1 of Panopea generosa. Lineage (NCBI taxonomy): Eukaryota > Metazoa > Mollusca > Bivalvia > Adapedonta > Hiatellidae > Panopea > Panopea generosa. The sequence goes on along the minus strand of CM055896.1, from coordinate 13,584,404 downwards.
TAATATAGTTATATATTATGTATTTATCAGCCGTCTTACTTTCTGCTCTAATAAACAACAGAAAACATTGCCTTGACACGTTTTGCATTGCTTTATAAATCATAAAATAATGCAAGAATAATTATGCTGCAGAAATAATCTTGTCGTAGCTCACTCGAGGCAAATACGTAAGTTTAATATCGTGCATTTACACGACAGCGTCACACCGAAGGCACCAGTCAGCGTTTATTTGTATAGAAGACACCAGTCAGTGTTTATCTGTATAGAAGACCCCAATCAGCGTTTATCTGTATATAAGATGTTAAATTATAAACATAATTTACTACATTATAATGATGTTAACTTTTAAGATTTTTAGGATACTCAGAGGTTAAGGTTGGCCGTCTTATATGTTTAGAGAGGCACTGAAAACTGGCCAATGTTTACTTAGGGTTTAAATATGAAAGCAATGATAAGAGGAAATGTTTTAATAAATGTACATGTTGTGTACTGATATCGTTTTCCTCTTTTATCTCCTAGCTTCCCGTCTATTAGGAGAGATGCCTCTGTTTGTTTAAAGTATGATTATCCATATATACTGTTATGCCACTAAAGTTTCATTTATTTAAATCTTATAGCCCAAACTGCCATAGATGGTTGTGGGAGAGGTTTTATATATTTCTATACTTGATTCATATCAGAAAACCCCTTTTTAAGATTTCAGTCACCACTGCGTTTTTTTTTAAATAATTTTTCATACTACTAGATTATTATTAAAACATATAATTGGCACAAACTATTTTCCTAGTAGTGTTTGCTGTATATAGTTTGAAAAAAGTTTTACTCCAACAGCCGAAAATGTTAAATTCTAGGGAGGAGCTTATGTGGTTATGAGCTTTAAATTATAAACAAATACACACGGATCTGTGTTGATGCACTGTTTGCAGGCTTTTTATGGTCTATTTTTAGCACACTGTACTATAACCCACTCCTACGTTACCCTCTGCCTTGGCAGAAAATGTTGGACCTTTAAAGTCATAGGGAAAGGAGGGGCTTACTACGATCATAAAAAAGGCATTGCTTATTTGTATATACAATAGTTTTTAAACCGTTTACGGTCTCTTTTTTATTAAAATGGTGTAATGAAAGCATGGTCAGGTTTAAATTATGAATTCAGAAAAACTTTTAACTTGTCAACAACGTACAAACGGAATAGAAACAAAAATCTCATGCATGGAATATTAACTGATATTTCTGGCACTGCAAAGGTAAAAACACACACAATTTAACGTAAGTTTTGACACGGTAGATTTAAACAACAAACAATAAAACATATTTCTTGCACCGTAAATAATAATAATAAAAAAAAACATTAAAATTTTTCCTCCGTAAATGTAAAACAATAATACAAACAAAAAAACGTATGCTTTGCCACTGACCATGTAAACAAACAATAAAATGTATGTTTTGGCACTGTAAATGCAAACGATGACCAGATGTAATATTTGGCACTGTAAGTGAAAACAGACAATATATATAAATATTGGCACATTTAATGTAAACAGAAAATAAAATATAAGGGTTTGCATTGTAAATGTATTAAATAATGTAAGTTTATGCACTATGAATTTGAACAAATAATATAAAATGAAAGTTTCCCATCTTTTGGATCTTTATGTAAATGGCAATCGTGGTTCAATAGTTTTATTTACTATAGAAACACGAATAAAAATCAATGGTAAATTTACACCTTGATAATATTTGTATCGTAATTGTTTCCTGTTCACTCAGTGCGGCCATCTTTCCTACTGTTTCAATTATTGACAATTATAATGATTGTTTTTACAGTCTGTCCTCGGTTATTTGTTAGATTAGTACGCCTACACCAGCATAAAATCTCTGTATACCCGACTATATATTAAGCACGATATATGTACTGAAATACTGGTAATATTAGTATGCGGATTTTGTAGTACGGTAATATTTCTGTATTACGTCTACGTATGTTGAATATATCTGTAATATGTATCAGTATTTTGATAATCTATATATAGAATATATATAGAATATAGTCTTTTAATCCCCAATGAAAAAGCCGGGAATTCCATGTCTGTCCCACAATTCATAGCAATTCAACGCTTATTAAACTATGACGTCATGTAAAATTTCCCTGAAGAAAGTGACCAATCAACGTGCTCAAATGACCTGCTATTTAACGGATCCAATCGGGAGAGCTGGGTCCATTCTACAGACTAGTGATTTTATTATATCTGTCATACTTATAAGTATATTGATCGAAGCGATAATATCTATAAGTACGTGAATTATATCTGTCATACTTATAAGTATATTGATCGAAGCTATAATATATATAAGTACGTGGATTATATCTGTCATACTTATAAGTATATTGATCGAAGCGATAATATAAATAAGTACGTGGATTATATCTGTCATACTTATAAGTATATTGATCGAAGCGATAATATCTATAAGTACGTGAATTATATCTGTCATACTTATAAGTATATTGATCGAAGCGATAATATCTATAAGTACGTGAATTATATCTGTCATACTTATAAGTATATTGATCGAAGCTATAATATATATAAGTACGTGGATTATATCTGTCATACTTATAAGTATATTGATCGAAGCGATAATATAAATAAGTACGTGGATTATATCTGTCATACTTATAAGTATATTGATCGAAGCGATAATATATATAAGTACGTGGATTATATCTGTCATACTTATAAGTATATTGATCGAAGCGATAATATCTATAAGTACGTGAATTATATCTGTCATACTTATAAGTATATTGATCGAAGCTATAATATATATAAGTACGTGGATTATATCTGTCATACTTATAAGTATATTGATCGAAGCGATAATATAAATAAGTACGTGGATTATATCTGTCATACTTATAAGTATATTGATCGAAGCGATAATATATATAAGTACGTGGATTATATCTGTCATACTTATAAGTATATTAATCGAAGCGATAATATATATAAGTACGTGGATTATATCTGTCATACTTATAAGTATATTAATCGAAGCGATAATATATATAAGTACGTGGATTATATCTGTCATACTTATAAGTATATTGATCGAAGCGATAATATCTATAAGTACGTGAATTATATCTGTCATACGTATAAGTATATTGATCAAAGCGATAATATCTATAAGTACGATTATATCTGTCATACTTATAAGTATATTGATCGAAGCGATAATATCTATAAGTACGTGGATTATAAATGTCATACTTATTAGTACGTGGATTATAACCGTAGTGCTTATACATATTTTGAAATTTGCATATATCTGTATCTATAATTATATATGAAACGTTGCGAATTATAATGCACTTATCTGGTACATCACATACCACATAACAATATAACAACATACACACTCAGAACTAGTCAGAATTTCTCAATAAAGCAAAAATATATTTTTATAACCTAAGAATAATACATGTTGCCATGGCAACGCTCAATCTTAAATAAATATAATTTTTAGTCCGTCGTCCACTTGCTAACCCAAGTAATTATTTATGGCAATTTACTTAACATTCATATGTAATTAACAAGACGTGATAACCCTCCGTCACAACAAATCGTTTAGCAGCCATAATTAGCTATGCCGATCCCCATACATCAAATCAAACGAGAAACATCTTTCAGCGTGCATAATCATAAGTATGTAATTATAGTGAAATTTACCGCCGCCCCCCCCCCCCCCTCTCTCTCTCTCTCTCTCTCTCTCTCTCTCTCTCTCTCTCTCTCTCTCTCTCTCGTGTTACTTATGGTTTTATGTTATTTTCTTTAAAATAAAAACATCAACATATACTGTATCTTCTTTTCAAGATTACACTTTAGCGTGCTTTCATCAGAAATGCATACACTTTAAACACACGTTCGTTCATCAGTTACATATGTTTAAAAGAATATATTTCAGTCGTTACAAATGGATAAGTATGCAGTGTTTAAGATGGTTGTTATCTTTACACAGAAGTCATCGAGTGATGTCATTTGTACCCAGACAGTTTGTCTCACCGACATTGCAATGTAGATGTATTTGGTTCCGTCCCCATCTAATGACATCGGACTATGCATTATTCAGAGCTTTTTCCAGGCTTCCGTATGGAAACTTATACAATTCCCAAACATTATTTGTAAAATTACATATCGTCAGTTGTTCGTTCAACATGTTCAACATGTGACGATGCACGAATATAGAGCTGGCGAGTATTATTTATGTTTTTATATAGTTTGTACATGTGCTACGAGCTAACACACCAACCAATATATGCTATACAATAACTACAAACTCATAAACTCAATTATAATGCCGTCCGAGGGATCCCCTGGGTAAACTGACAGATAATATAACCCATTTTCTATGGCTCCATCAATAATGTATGTTGCATACAATACATACGACGAAATAGAATAAACTATGTAGACATATACGATTTTTTATATCAGGTTTTTGTCATGTATGCGTTATATAGCAGATACGCACCAGTGGGCTATGACAAGTTATATAGTATAAACTAATAAAGAATATCATGTTAGTGTCGGATATTATCAACTTTATAAGGTGACGCTTGTAAAAAGTCGTTTTCGTGCCGTACCTGATAAAGTTGATAATATTAGACACTAACATGAACTTCTATTTATCATGCCAATATGTATAGTTTTCGTTTTATTCATTTTAAGTAGGCTTAAAAATAGTTCCGTCCTGGTCAAAATGTATAAGAATACATAATGATGTCATGTGCCTGATAAATTTGCATTGATGTGATAAACCTATGTTTATTGGACAGGCAGTTTATCAACAGAAAGTTATACATTGACATGATAAAAGTGATACTAGTATTAAATCTATTCTATCATTTTTTTTTATTTAAACTAAAACTACTATATAAACGTGTTTATGACTAACTGCAGTCGTACATATTACACTAAATGTAACTATATACAGTGATTGTTTTAACCTTATCAACTATACACCCCCTCGTATAGAACCATTCATGCATCCATCTAACCACACTTGCTCTTCTCTCACTTCCGTATACATATGTACCAGTCAATCGTATGTGGTGTAATACAAGTCAGTCGCGCCACACACCAATGTCTTATTAAAGGAGAATATATATGTTATCGTCGACCTTTAGCTGAGTGAACTCCTCCTTTCTGGTTGTTGTGATCACATTTTACTTTCAGCAGAGATGTACTTTAATGGATGATGTGTTTATTTGTGTATAAGTAACTGTAAAACAATTCACAAATCAAAAATGGAGTACTCTTATACATATGTGACAGCTTCGGTAAGCCGATTGTATATTATTTATAATTAAACTTGTTTTTATATCTGTTTGCCTGAATCTCTTCTCATTGATTTACTGTTTATTTTAATTACGTTTTAAACATAGTCACTTATATTCGCTCGTATGTGTTTGGTAACATAATAAATACAGGACGTGTCGAAAAGGTCCACTCGTTTTGATTCAATGCTTTTAAACACACACGGCAGTGTTTTCTCACGTAGTTTAAATATTTCTTAATGTCGCAACTTGTTTTTGATGTTGAAATGATTAACCAAAACGTATCATGTTCTATTTGACACGTCTACACAATGGTATTGTAACCCATCTTGTCGTCCCATTAGAGCAATAAGGTACCAAATGTATGTAAAATAAGAAGGCACTTGGTACCATATTCCGCCAATGGGTCGTTGTATATTTCGATTAATTTTAACAATTAAGTCTCACATATGTAAATGTATACCAGCCTTACCTATCAGTAATCATATATTAGTTTTGTCTGAAAGTAAACGTATATCAGTTTTATTTGACAGCAAACGTATATCGGATTCATCTGTCAATAAACGTTTATCACGTTTGTCTGAAAGTAAACGTATATCAGTTTTATTTGACAGAAAACGTATATCGGATTCGCCTGTCAATAAACGTTTATCAAGTGTTTCTGAAAGTAAACGTATATCAGTTTTATTTGACAGTATATGTATATCAGGTTCGCCTGTCAATGAACGTTTATCAAGTGTGTCTGAAAGTAAACGTATGTCAGTTTTATTTGACAGTAAACGTATATCGGATTCGCCTGTCAATTAACGTTTATCAAGTAATTCTGAAAGAAAACGTATATCAGTTTTATTTGACGGTAAACGTTTATCGGATTCGCCTGTCAATAAACGTTTATCAAGTGTGTCTGAAAGTAAACGTATATCAGTTTTATTTGACAGTATATGTATATCGGGTTCGCCTGTCAATAAACGTTTATCAAGTGTGTCTGAAAGTAAACGGATGCCAGTTTTATTGAACAGTAAACGTTTATCGGATTCGCCTGTCAATAAACGTTTATCAAGTAATTCTGAAAGTAAACTATATCAGTTTTATTTGACAAGTTATTCTGAAAGTAAACGTATATCAGTTTTATTTGACAGCAAACGTATATCGGGTTCGTCTGTTAATAAACGTTTATCAAGTGTGTATGAAAGTAAACGTATATCAGTTTTATTTGACAGTATACGTATATCGGGTTCGCCTGTCAATAAACGTTTATCAAGTGTGTCTGAAAGTAAACGTATATCAGTTTTATTTGACAGTAAACGTATATCGGATTCGCTTGTCAATAAACGTTTATCAAGTTATTCTGAAAGTAAACGTATATCAGTTTTATTTGACAGCAAACGTATACCGGGTTCGTCTGTTAATAAACGTTTATCAAGTGTGTCTGAAAGTAAACGTATATCAGTTTTATTTGACAGTAAACGTATATCGGATTCGTCTGCTTGTAAACGTTTATCGGTTATGTCTGCCAATAAAACGTTTATCAAGTTTGTCTGCCAGCAAATGTATATAATTATTGTCTGCAAGTAAGCGTATATCAGGTTTCGCTGCCAGTAACTATATATTATTTTTATCGGCCAGTAAACTTTCATATATGAGTTTCGTCTGCCAGTAACCATATATCAGTTATGTCTGCCAGTAAACGTTGATCAAGTTTGTCTGTCACTGACCGTATTTCAGTTATGTCTGCCAGTAACCGTATTTCAGTTATGTCTGCCAGTAAACGTTGATCAAGTTTGTATGCCAACACCGTATATCAGTTATGTCTGCCAGTAAACGTTGATCAAGTGTGACTGTCACTAACCGTATTTCAGTTATGTCTGCCAGTAAACGTTGATAAAGTTTGTCTGCCAGAAACCGTAAATCAGTTATGTCTGCCAGTAAACGTTGATCAAGTTTGTCTGTCACTAACCGTATATCAGTAATGTCTGCCAGTAAACTTTCGTACATGAGTTTCGTCTGCCAGTAACCGTATATCAGTTATGTCTGCCGGTAACCGTATATCAGTTTCGTCTGCCAGTAACCGTATATCAGTTGTGTCTGTCTCAGGAAGTGTGTTACTGACGAGATTGGTATTTTACCACCGCTGCTGATGTCTAAACACAGGTGTTCTATTTGAAGCAGAATGATTTGTTACTATTAACCGTTCATGGCATTCCTGAAAATACAGAATATGTTGCCCCTGCCCGGAAACAGTCTCCGTGATGATTGATATACGACATTGTGTCTCATTATCATTCATCTCTCACCGCTGATTCAGTGGGAACGTTATCAGTTACTTGCGGAGATTGGACGTGCTAAGGTATTGGTTAATCTTTCAGGATCCCAGGAACAGTGGTTAGGTTATCTGATCATCTGTTAGCCCTCGATGGCACAAAATAACGCTTAACATTCAATCAATCAATTAATAATCAATCACATACTCTGTTGCATGAGCACGCGCTATGTTTTATTTAGATAGTTCCAATGAAACTCGTGTTAATCATGATTTAAATATTCATCAAAGACTCAGAAGTTAACTGTGTGCGCGTGCCCTTTGACAACGTCTATTTATAAGATAACCTGTGCAGAAACAACAGGCCATTTCATCATAATGTCGTTCTGCTGCGGCTTATTTATTATTCATGCATTTAGTTACATTTTTACAACTTCTTCCATAAAACTGTCAGCCAGACGCATGTCGCGGTCACCAGGGTTTCTTGTCAATAGGAATATTCATTAATTTTAGATAAGCGTTCAAGGAATCTGCATGGTTATGTCGTAATCATACGGCACAGCAGCCGACTTTCAAGAATTTAAATACTATAAAAAGATACTGTTTTTCTTTAAAATTTTGAAAATTAATTTTGCTATCAAAATTTGTCATTCTTGTTTTAGCATTAGCAATCAATATTTGATAAAAAGGTCCTCTTTTTCAAAGTTATATCATTGTTGGGTTAGCAGTTAGTAGAAGTTATTATTTGACAAAAGTATCCCGTAGACTTTGTGTTACTGGGCCGGTCACGTGCACTTAGATAGAATACTGTTTTGATAATTGGTACCCGTGTTCGCGAGAACAAACATTTAGTAATATCAGCCAATTAGCACTGACATTGTCTGTATCGTGCTGACTTTATTATCAAGTAAAAGTCATAAGCATGGGACCAGATCGATACCACGGAATCAGGAGTAACGCTTTACTTCATTTCTCATAAGCTTGTAAACTCGGTCAACAGGTTCAGCAATAGAGCAGACGACAGTTAATGGCTAAAACATGATAGGCACACAGTTTTGTCAAGGCTGTTATATACATCAATATTAAGCACTATAGACACACTATTTTTGTATAAGCTATCTTATACATACCTATCAAACATGATAGACATGCTTTATGTGTAAAAGTTATCAGATGCAAACAATCAAATGTGACGCACGCACGCACGCACGCACGCACGCACGCACGCACGCACGCACGCACGCACGCACGCACACAAAGCCACTATATGTAATTTTCAACAAAACATTTAAATAATTATTATTGTTCTGTGGCCCACTCCATATGCTCTGTGCTCAAAACAATAATAATATTTTTATTCTATATACCTTACCTTCTGCACAGCAGAGCCTCTCTTTGATGTTTAGTTTGCACACTGAACAGATACAGGTTTACTGTTCAATCATATCGACAAAGTTCAATATTAATTTAAACTACGCTTAAATCTTCTTTAAAGATTTTGGGCGTTTTACGGTACTTCATATTTGAACCTTGTGGCACGGACTTCTGGAGAGGTTAATGATTAATCTTTATTGACTCTGACTTGAATTTCGGTTTCAAAACAGCGATAAGAGATGATTTTCGTATTCGTGTAGGTGTAGCGTAGCCCGACTGAAAGATCGTTTAAAGTAGTGTCCACAAACCCGTGTATCGACCTTCGGCATATTTCAGTGCATAAAGAGAGAACTGATTAGAGTGAATGAAATATTACATCGTCACCTTGTAACACACACAGGAACATGGAATTCACATGACCGTAATTATTAATGGTTGTCTTTGAAGTTAAAAATTTGTAAACGTCTTTTTTATTTCTTAAGTTTGAATTAAAACGAATACGTGGACATTATCTTTAAAGAGCTTAGATTTGTATGTTATTTTATTTACTGGCCAATTTTGAATCTGTCAAAACGACAGTTAGAGGAGGAAATGTGTACTAAATCAGTGTAAACTATACACAATAAACACAGTAAGGCTTCTCCAGCGAGAGAGACGTGTGTACGTTTTTATAATGGAGGTTGGTCCTGTCCGCCCAATTATACACATGACGGGAAAGATACAAAGAACATGAAAGTTTATAAAAAGCGCTTTCAAAAACTTTTCAAAAAGTAATACACGGTATCTGCATTAAATAAATAAGAATCTTTATTCCAAACCGGAAACATAGCATTGAAAGGAAACGTCTATCAAAACAGCATTAACGTAACCAATACGTAAAGAACAATACATACATACAGAGGAAGTGACGACACGGGTCACCGCCCTTGAACGGTCAGTATATAGCAGCACCGTCACTGGCAAATTAAAACCGCAATAGTTACATACATGTGAACAGTCGTTCCTCAGTCCGTGCACCTTTCTAGCTTTTAACTGATAAAATGAGTTTTAAAATGACGCCCCCCCCCCCCACCCTCCAAAAAAAAAAAGAAAAAGAAGAGACCCCCACCCCTCGAAAAAACGAAACAAAATAAAAAGTACCAAGCAAAGATTAAACTATGATGAAAGTGCGTTGTATCGTTGTATAAACAAGCCCCCTTCTTCTACATTACATAAATGATCAGCCATGCATGTATTTTAAACAACCGATGAATAAAAAGTAAACAAGCAGGCGATTGTTTGTTGTACCGGAGCAATTACGATAATGCATTCATCAGATACGAGATATGCTAACATCGGTATGAATTATGGCAGTCTACCGAGCGTTAGCGTGATATTATCCACAGTCGTGCTCTCTTTACAGGCTTTCAACTTGTGTTCATTTCTAGTTTTTTGCCATGATTATTTCTGAGATTACATTATGCCTCCAATACTATTTCATAACAGAGGTAATGATACAAACAGTTGGTAATAAGGTAATTTACTGAGGTTTTATTTGGTATATCCATGGGTGATAATGGAATATGCAACAAACCCCACGCCCTCTAGCGTCGGCGTAAAGCCTGCTTATATTCTCGTGCATCATTAAATTAAGCAACACCTTTAGAATTAAGTGACTTTATATATATTGCAAATATATTCATAAATAAACATACTATAATTAGAAACCTGTGAATGTCTTTAATAAATACACCTGAGTACATATGTAAACGACTATAAATGGTATTGATACAACTCATAAATATGCGGCCTTTATATATACTTGGCTTTGGGGTGGGGATGGGGGTGGGGGTGGGGGGTAATTATATGTTTGATGATGTTGTCGTTAACACTGACAATATAAAAAAACAACAACACATTTTAAATTAATTTCCGCGTAGTTATTTACTACTTTAGGGTGATTTCTTAATAGTCATTTGATAGTGATATGCAATTCGTGCTAGATGACGCGTGTCACTAATTATAATTGTAATATATATAAATATGACTATTGTTAAAAAACTGTAGTGTACTTGTACAGCCATCCACTTAAGCGCCTTGATAATGAAGTGGAAAAAAGCGCAGATCAGTTGTACTTGAGCCAAGAAATATCTGAATTTTTGTTATTTTCACTTTCGTTTTGTTCTTAAAACTGTATCTAACTCAAAGTCCATGTAATTATTGCATGAATATGTGCAGAATTTTAATCTCATTTTTTACCAGAATTATGAAATAAAATACCATTTTACATTATATAAGACGTTTGATAGTTATTTTCATTATAAATTAGTTTTATATGCGAACTTAAAGAAAAAACTTTGTTTTTAATGTCTTATCATATTGATTGAATATTTAGCGTCATTTTTATGCCATCGAGGGCCAACAGACGATCATTTAACCTAACCACTGTTTCCTGGGATTAACCAGTACTCGAACACACTCCATCTCCACAAGTAACTGATAACATTCCCACTTGAATCAGTGGTGGTGAGAGACGAATGATAATGAGACACAATGTCGTATATCAATCATCACGGAGACTGTTGCCGGGCGGAGGATTCGAACTCACGACTCCTGGATTGATAGTCAGACGCGTAACCAATTGAGCTAATCGGGCCCGGCTGTGTTATTATAAATATCTACATTAGTCAAACAATTTTTGTTTTCAATACATTAATACCTTATCTAGAATAACTTCCACTCTAATTTCACAATAATCTTACGTGGAATGCTGAGTTTAAGCCTCGCAATTTCCAGGTATACACAAGCATAAACAAACCCTCAAACATACCCTGTTTTACAGATACAAATATCAAAATTGTTTAAGCTAAAACTATGCTCTGTTTAATGAATAAAGCGAAACTAATTAGAATACTTAATCAGTCTTTTTATCACTATGGCGAAAACATATTTTACATATTACTCATTAAGGTAAATGGTATTAAAATTAATATTCACATTAATTCATATGTGTAGACCATCCAGCATTTCTAAGTGTTTATGTGAATATGAATGTTTGGTTAAAGTTCTTTTTTGAACAACGGTGTGCAGTCTTCTGCATTCACAGTGATAGCGTTGGATGACAATGGTCTAAATGTCACAGAAACATGAGGACCACAGCATTTCTAAACCTTGATTGTTTTTGTTATTTCTGAATAGCGTTTAACGCTATTTCAACACATTTTAGGTAATATTTGGTATATCTAAATTTACTGGAATTACCGACCTTCTGCAAGTTATGGGCAACTTTCTCACATACCGGATTTGGATTGAACCGGACTTGAACCTACGACCTTACCGGTGAAATATAAGTGATATTGAGACGGCGCCACAGAGGATCCGACGATTAATCGTCTTATCAAATAAGTTGGAATCTGGTAATATGCCCGTTTTGAAAATAAAACACACGTTAAAAGTTGTTTGTCAGCTCAACCTCTCCTACAGTTTTGACCAGAATTCATCGAATTTTGCACAATATCATAGACTTTAATTAAGGGGACGAGCTTTTGGCTGAGGTATATTGATTAATCAAAGTTCAAAGTCACTGTGACGCCAGTTATGTTAAAGTAGAAACATAGGCAGACCTCTTCGAGTGTTCGTCCTACAACAATGTGAAGACAGCTATTGATTTTCTGGTCAGTAGATCAAAGGTCAAGGTCACTGTCACCAAAAAACATATAAAAGTAGAAACATACGTACGACTCTTTTCCAAAAACTTTCAAAAATGTGTACACCATTATGCAATCGTTAGACCTTCAACATACTTAACTGTTTTTGTAGGTTCAAGAATTTTAAGATGCAAAAGTTATGAGGAAGTGTATTATGTATATATTATTATTACTTCATTTCAAATATGTTTGTTAAGGCGCATAACACCAGGTTTAAAATGTAACTTAGTACATCACAGGATGAAGATTCATAATGTATTCGGGTCAGTAGGTCAAAGGCCAAGGTTATTCGTGTTATCTCATTTAAGTATCTTATTGTGATACACACACCAAAATTGTCATTTCTTGTCATTTTCTTGGTCAATTGTGCCGATCAACCTGCGACCACTTGGTCAACACATTTGTATTTACGACACATAGTTAATCCATCAAATCAACTTCTTTTCATACCCTATATTTTTAATGTATATTCTCTTTAACTTTGAACGATTCTGTGAATTAGGCATTTTTTTGTCTAAATTTAATTGAAAGTAAATATTAATATCAATGTTAACGGGGTAGAAGAGAATAATTTGTCAATATTGGTAGACTTAGATAAGACACTAACTGATTTTGTTTCAATTAAACCAATGTTGAATACTGTATGGGAATTTTGCAGTTATCAAAGCTACAAGTGGTTGTCAAAGTACTATAAACGACTCGCACACCAATAATTTTGTAATGTTCTACATATAGAGACGTGCACTTCTGGAACACTGAAGACAATGGCTCTAAAAGTGTCTTGTTTCCAGATTGTCCACTGTTAGTCCAAATATGCAGGACAAAGCATGGGGCCGACCAGACTGCATTTTAACAATTTTGATGACAACCCCACATTTTTGACAATTTTACCCATTTGTTGCAGTGTATCACTACGCATATCTAAACTGTTATATCCTAACCCAACAGTACCTAATGTCATCCAAATTTGGCAGAACTCATGAAAATGTTCCAATGTTTTCATATGTACAAATCATATGACCATTTTAAGCATTTTCAACAAAAATAATGCCCAACCGATTTACACAGCTCTAATTTCTTGGGCGCAATAATCTTGCTACCGTCACTAAGGGGGGGGGGGGGGGGGGGGGGGGTAATTGTTAGGTGAGAGATCTAAATATTATTTATGTATTTAACGAACTGTTTACAAAGACGCGTCCTGAGCGTTACAGAGATGATATTTGTATAACTGTTCATTTTTTTTTAGAATGAAGCGAAACAAAAACTGTTAGAGAAAATCTATGGAAATCAGTTTATACCATAATTGGTTCTGTGCAATTCAACATATTTATAGATCTCAATGCCTAACAATGTTAGTAACATGCAAATAATTTCACTGAATAATGCCTTAAGGACAATTGTCATGCATGAAACAAAATATCATAATCGTCTTGTAAATGTTTTTTCACTCATTGCACCTAATTTGGTCTTAAAACAGAGTAATTGCGAAGTGCAGTGGAGCTAATGTTTTACAGCAAATTAATATATTAACCAAAACTGAGTTATCGTGTACAGAACGGATTTCGTTCTAATATCTTGTATTTCGTTTCGACAAGATTGGATTATTTGGTAACATGACATCACGTGTATGAAATTATCAACATTTAACTTGTTTATTGACGTACAGTTTGTGTAACACGACCGTCCATTTGCTAATAACAATCACTACATAAAATTGTGTAAAATTGATATTTATTGTGTTTTGCGATATATGTATTAATATTATCCTCTCTATTTAGATTGTAAATTGTTATTTTATTGTATAGGAGGAAATAAAGACTCAAATTAAATCAGACATTATTGACTACCACAGCCTTTACCTTACGTGCTGTGTGATGACAATAAAAGTCACCTCATGCTTTGACCCATTGTTGTTAATATTTCTTGGAATCATGGCATTCATTCAGGATTTTTCAACTCTCTACCTTCATTAACAGACACAACGAAACCAAGTCTGATGTTGTCACTTCCTGTACGCGTTCTGTGTCTGTGTTTGATTTATTTAGTTTATCCCAGAACCTGATATTTTCCGGATCAGGTCCATAAACAACCAATGAAAACACAGGGAAGTCTATGCCTGTCGCACAGCTCGTAGCAGTTGAACGCTTACTAAAGTTTGACGTCATCAAACTTTCAGTTGAAGCGACTGACCAATCAACGTGCTCAAATGTGTCTTTCCCAACACTGCTGTTTAACGATTCCAATCGGGATAGCTGTGTTCGTTCTTCAGTCTAGATTGTATTTGATATTTTCGGTATTATGCACGAGTAATAATTAACAGCTGATAAAAAGATCCATTGGACGCTAAATAGCAGACTCGGTTTTACTGAATCTGTTGATGAGATGGTAATGCAATATGCAACAACCCTCATCCCATAACATAGGATTTTGCGGTATTCAAATTATCATTTTTATTTTGTGAATGCTTAATGTCATGTGGGAGTATAAAGAAATTATGTATCAGTATTTAGTGTTTATTTAACGTTTTATAATCCCGTGTGCGATATATAATATTCTCATATGAACAGGAAAACATATCCAAATATGTTTACATTTTATAAAATAACATACTAACATTTATGATGATTGTGCTGTCAGAATAAGAAAATTGAATTGATTTGAGCACTGAATATATTGTAGTTATATTCATGTACATATAATTTTTTTTCTTTAACATGTTTATGCATTGTTCATGTTTGTAGATATATTGATTTGTACTTGTTCATTTGTTTCATTGTATTATTCATAATTATGTTCTCTTGAAAATTGGAGGAAATAAAATTATCAATCAATCAATTCAAATGACCAACTGCGCAAAATTTGTAACACAGTTGTTCACATATACATAGTATTTATTTTCACGTCATTTCCAATGATTAAATATTCACATTCAACGAGCAATAAAGTCGATGTGTGACATTTTAACATGAACAAAAAATTATATATTATGCAAGACTGTTTTAGTTTATGGTATAACATCTTATTTGTGCCTGTCGTCAAGTTTTTTTATCTTTCTCTCAACAGCTGTATCACTATCCCATATTTAACATATACGTGTTGGTTACAAATGCTATGAAACATCTCATTGACAATTTAAAGTCCTCTTATTTTTAGATATATGTCGGACAACGACTAATAAGGTAAATTGCAAAATCCAAAACTTGAGCTTGATTTGATAGAATAAAAATTAAAGTACACTTTTTAATGTTTGAAAAAATAAAATCACAACAATGCTGTAGTACATGTTCATTACGTTCTTGATTTAATATTGTGTGCATTTATTTATTGACGTTATTTATTTGAATTTTTTTTATAATTATCTGAATATTTTAAACGGACGAACCCAAATCTTTATTCAAATTCAAATTGTTTGCTAACATTAGCTTAACTTTTTATAAGTCCTATTACAAGTTAACAGAAACATACACGGGGGAACTGTTTGGCCTCGTCCCACATAAATACCACAAAACCACAATTTATCCGTAAGTTTTGTTTGCTTTGCAATTTGGTGGGCAACCGTTGTAGAGAAAATATAAAATATAATCGTATTCACATTTGACAATCACCTAACATCGGCGTCTCGATTTAAAGAAATAATATCAAACTTTAACATTTTATGTCAGACATTAAGGGACTTTAAACTATGGATAAAGCAATCAAACTGTGTGCATAACCTTGCGCTGTGACACTACTTAGTGTAACAATTGCGTGTTTATTCAAGTATTGGAAATTATGGAGCACACATTATTTTATAGAATAATATTTTACTTTAATCGAAATTTCTAATTCAGCCAAGCGTTACCAACTTGATACATTTATTTAATAGCACACTTTTATTGTAATTTTAAATCAAGGTAAAATACTCCACATGTCATTGTGTCGTTATTGCAAATATATCAAAACATATAAAGCGCAGCGGTAGTGCAGTGGATAAAGTATTGACTGCTCACGCTAGAGGTTGCGGGTTCGATTCCCAGCTCGGCCCGATAGCTCGCAAAAAAGCATCAATTGTTTTACGCGTTTTGTTGCGTCCTTAAAAGGTTGCCCCATAAGTTGACCTAGCGTGTTTGTTTTTGATTTCTTGGAATCATGGAGCACATTCAGTATTGTTCAAGTATAGAATATCGCTGAAGCCTTACTGTGGGGCGGCGCGAAGAGTGTTTCATATTCCATTATCCGTCATGGTCAGATTTGGTAAAACTGAGCTGGTTCCATCACTTGACTGCGTTCTGTGCTTATATGGGAATGTTTTATGAGACATATTTGAGAGACCATCGAATCGTGCATGGGATAAAACACACAATCACTAGTTTGTGCGGCCAATATTCTATCCACTGGACTATTGGTCCACCCAAATTATATTTAGAAATCCGTCTTTCAATGAGCGATAACCATTGTAACCATGTCACATGCATTACATTCATGTTGCTTGTCCTCGAATGTCTCATAATTGAACACAATCGTTATTTCAATGCTTGAAAATACAAACTTCATCTCCACAATTTTTTATTTTACTCACATTAATATAGCAAAATGATTTGTTCATGCATATACATGCATGGCGTATTTTTTTTCCATCATTAGATCATGTAAAACTGCCATACCCTACAATAGCGTTTCACTGTCTATATCTAGAATTGCTCTTTAACATGATTGGACAAAACAATTTAAATATTGTACTACAATCACAGGTATATGTATATTTTGCATGTTTTTATACACTGTATTCGATGTGGTATTTTAAACAGTATATCAAGAAAATAACATTCCTAAATATTTTACATCTTATATAATTTCAATTTACATACCATACACATATCTTTTATTAAAATCCTATAATTTAGAAAATATATTTGCACATTTTATCAAAGTCAGTTCATATTATTTGTTGAATGATATTTTCTTCTTTTAAACTTATGCCATTACATATATTTCAAACATAATCGTAATTAGTTTCACAAGTCTGACGTTTTGTAAACATCACATTGAGTTCAGTGCATATCTTTCTATATGACGATGAGCTATGATACCCAAGTCTAGAACAATATTAGAACCTAACAGAAGTTATATTCAAACATTCATTACTTAATCATTTTTCCTTGCGAGTATTATTATATACGTTTGTATTGAAGCCACACTCGGTTTGTGTCACGCTTTTTTTTTAAAAAGATATTCATTAGCCCTGAAGATGCTTCATCTATACTATCACCGTGGATTTCATCTTCAACTATTTGAACTAGGGCGTAGATATCACGTTAAATGCCACCCAGATAACTATTCTGATGATAACACAAATTTCCTGGAATGTATTTTGTTAAATTGTATTTGCTTAGTTTCTTACATCAGTTATATAAATACCAATCACAATGCGTGATGCAAGTCAACTGAATGGTGTCATTATTTGGATTACATAGTTCTAAATATAAAGATAAAAATTAGTAAGTTTCTGTTTCAATAAGTGTGAACTTTTTGTTTATTTAAGGAAAATGGCGTCATTGGTCAGGAAACTCAGATCAAAATCAACGAAGTCACCAAAGCGGAAAAAGAAATCGTCTATATTCAGTTGTCTGTGTGCAGGAGGGCTTGAAGACGACGTAGTAAATAAACCACGTGATCGAGAACAAGATATGGGTCAGGCGGAAGGAAAGCGTTTATTTGCAGATAGTGATAAACACGAGTCAAAAAACATTGACAGAGCACAGTCTAAAAACAAAGCTAAAGGAGATAAGAGACAGTTTGAAATGGATCAGAGTGTTACAGATAAAACCACAAATGGGAATGTAAATGACCAAGAACCAGTGAATAAAGTTGATCCCCCAGAACATATTAATGGCGGAGATATAAGTGTTGAAGTCCACAAAGACAAGACAAACAACAAAGGGAATGAGTCAAATGATGGAAATACAAATAAAAGTCAAAAAGAGAAGAAAATATCGAAAAAGAAAAAGAAAACCAGGAAAAGATCTAGATCTTCTTCTTCCTCTTCCAACAGCGATTCATCCCCGTATGCTTCGTGTGGGGAAGGCACTGATGTAGATCAACCAAAACCTCATGCTAAAAAATTAGAAAGAGGTTCTGCTATAGACGTCAGTGTTGAAGTCGATAAAGACGTTGACAAGGATGACGATAAAAAAGAAGGTGATGTTGACAAGGATGACGATAAAAAAGAAGGTGATGTTGACAAGGATGACGATAAAAAAGATGTTGAAGAAAGAAAAAGTGACGAAAGTGAAAGCAATAGCTCTAACCCTGACAAATCTGACTCGGTCGATGGATCCCAGAATAAACAAGATAAAGCAAAAATTAAAAACAAAAATCCATTTGGCAGGATGCAGAGTAAAATATTGGACGTGATGTCATTTAAAAACTTTGATTCTTACTCTCCAGAAGTTTGCATAGATCTACTGAACGCGCCAAATTTCAATTTGCTTACAGCGCTCAACAACAAGCTGAAGAAAAATGACAAAGATTGGAATAGCGATTTTTTGGATTTGGGTGGAACAGAGGCACTTCTGAACGTGGTTGACACGCTGGGGGTGATGAGAGTGACGCAACTAGCAGACGCAATTCTGTTGTTAGAGAGCGTAAACTGTATTAAGACATTGATGAATTCCAAAATGGGACTGGCGTTCTTGGTTCAACATGGCGGGTCACTGAACAGACTGGTAAAAGGTAAATGCTATATATATTTATATTTTATATTTTTAATTATACTATGTAGTTAAGGTAATATAAACACATGCACATTTACACTCATTATGTATATTTCATTATAAAATTCATTTATATTAATTTCTTATATTGTTTGTGATATTATTTTGTTCACAGTTACAGCTTCAGCGTCAACACAGCATTTCTTCATTGCATCTGTTTTAAATCGACTAGCAGAAGATTTATGTATATCAATGACACAATTCATGTATTCCGTCTGCTCGTTTGTATTTATTTTTACGTATTTGATTAATAACGACTGAACGTAATAGCCCGTGCAATACACACCACATGATTCGATTCAAAATACATAAACCATAATTAATTTCACGTGATAAAGTTACAGAACAGCTTAACTATACAAAAAAATCAACAAAAAAACACACAACTTAGGTGAGGTTTGTGGTAACATTGAATCCATTAAGTGAAAATGTTTAGATAAACATTGCGTGGTAAGCATAGCAACGTAACCTTATCTAAAAAGGAACGACGTCGTAAATCAATGTCTGTATTGTAAATTATATGCATTTGCACACATTTTAAAGAATGGGCGGATTAAAAAAAAATATTCATGAGGTATAACCAATCTCAGGGGAAAAAAAACCGAGTAAAGGCGCAGGTGTATTTGTTTTTTTTTATAATTATTACTGAAATAGGTATTTTTGTCTTATTCGGAATATACCGTAGGAGAGGTCCGGGCCCCTGTTTCTCTCTAAATACGCCAGTTTTCCATGGATGTTACGTATGATTAAGTTGTTTACGTATTCCTTTACGGCTGAGTGTGAGATCTAATACATGTATTGACTGTGATACAATTAAGCAATATTGCATATTATGCACGTGTAAATGTGCATTGTACCACCTGCATCATTATCGTTTTGGTTATATGTGGAACGAGTCTCTGATAACAAAATACTCTCCTTTTAAGTCATTGGCGTTATCATGGCTCTTTCTGACCAACAATTTTCCATGACCAAACTAGAATTTACAATAAAAACAAGTTCAACGATTTCAAAGGTAATATATTCCACGGTTAAACAACAAAGCTATGGGTAAACAACAATTTATAAAAATTAGCTTTATTTGATTAGCCCACCTCACTGTCCTTCACATTTGGATTATGGAATTAAACAAACTAATGAAAGTATATATATTAGATTAGCCGCCAAATTTAAAAAGCATCTGCATTTGCAACACTGTTAAATATCCTCTTTTATACAGTATACTGAACGGAACAGCTAACCTACCATTTCTGTACTTCTAATATATGTATCAATATATTAAGGAGTGCTATTAAAACGTGTATAAGATATCAACAGTATTGTTTATTATTTCATATCGCCTAAATATTATTTCTTATTCAAATCTAAATTTCAAGAAATTGCGTAGAGAAAATACATAAAATGTCCGGTACACAAAATGCGGGTGGCGGGTTAGCTGTGTCGTCCAGTATATATATATTGATGTTCATATTTTTGTCGCAATCGTCGCGTTTTAAAGAAGTTATGTGCACTCAACCGTTTGGTTATGCATAACCATTAAATAGTAGATACGTTTATAGTTCGGGTGGATCAGAATTTTGTAACATGCTGTTTAATCCCATTTAAGTAATTATATGTCGCAGCTAGCATGTAAAATATGAATGCGGTGCATTATGCTTATTTTCGTCATATGATTCTGTTTCAGCAAATATTATTTAATGTTCTATTTTGGAACTTTAAAATTGTTAGTTGCTGTGTCGGTGATTGCTTGTTGGATCCGTGTGTCCAGTTATTGATGTAGCACTTTTTGATTTTGAAGGAAGTTTTATAGATTTTAGAAATATTTACTAAATTAGCAATGTTAGACATGTTTTGGTCAATGAAATGGGACAAAGGCTTAGGTGGACGAATACTGTTCTATATATTTTCCCGTAGCAATATTAGCTTTCTCGTCTTGACTGAAAGCCCATGGCCAAAGGCTTAGATGGAGGAATACTGTTCTATATATTTTCCCATAGCTATATTAGCTTTCTCGTCTTGACTGAGAGCCCATGGACAACGACTTTGATGGAGAAATACTGTTTTTTTATATTTTCCCATAGCTATATTAGCTTTCTCGCCTTTACTGAACGCCCATGGAAGAAGGCTTAGATGGAGGAATACTGTTCTATATATTTTCCCATAGCTATATTGGCTTTCTCGTCTTGACTGAGAGCCCATGGTCTACGACTTTGATGGAGAAATACTGTTCTATATATTTTCCAATAGCTATATTAGCTTTCTCGCCTTAACTGAATGTCCATGGAAAAAGACTTATGTGGAGGAATACAGTTATATATTTTTCCCATAGCTATATTAGCTTTCTCGCCTTGACTGAGAACCCATGGACTACGACTTTGATGGAGAAATACTGTTCTATATATTTTCCCATAGCTATATTAGCTTTCTCGCCTTTACTGAATGTCCATGGAAAAAGGCTTATGTGGAGGAATACAGTTGTATATATTTTCCTATAGCTATATTAGCTTTCTCGCCTTGACTGAGAGCCCATGGACAAAGGCTTAGATGGAGGAATACTGTTCTATATATTTTCCCATAGCTATATTAGCTTTCTCGCCTTGACTGAGAGCCCATGGTCAAAGGCTTAGATGTAGGAATACTGTACTATATATTTTCCCACAGCTATTTTACCTTTCTAGCCTTGACTGAAAAGCCCATGGACAAAGGCTTAGATGCAGGAATACTGTTCTATATATTTCCCCACAGCAATATTAGCTTTCTCGCGTTGACTGAGAGCCCTTGATTGGACGTATAGTAATCCTACCTTCCGTAAAACTAGAGTCCTTAAGTCGGCTCCTGAGGTAGTATGCCCTTTTCTCGACTAAAGGATTATTTGAGTTAATGCTGAATAAACATATCATTGCGTTGTCTGAGAGGTTTTGAATTGGCATTTGAGTAAGCATACCAAAGGGTTTCGAGTTACGCTTTGGGTAAACATACCCTACCATCTACTTAGAGGAGCCACGAGTGGACTTTCTTGGAACAGGGAGCGCCAAGCCGTGTATGTGTAACTATGTTATTAATGATATCAATTCGCCGATAAAATAAATAAAAAACACATAGGCTAATCTCAAATAATGCTATTCTATTTGTGGAAACAGTTTCCGTGATGACTGATATACGACACAGTGTCTCATTATCGTTTGCCTCTCACTGCTGATTTTAGTGGGAAAGTTATCAGTCACTTGCGGAATTGAGGTGTGCTAGAGTATTGGTTTACCTTTCAGTACCCAAGGAAACAGTGGTTCGGTTAACTGATCGTCTGTTAGCCATCGATGGCATAAAAATGACGCTAAATATTCAATCAATCAATCATTCTATTACTTAAAATCATCCAATACAGGTAATACATTACAATAAATATGCTGTGATACTACAAAACATCCCTAATACGGTAGGTTCCGTCTAAAAATAGGAGGACTTAGTTTCACAATAGGGCATTGGATTTAAAGGTGTTTTTGTTTAGGAGAAATAAAATGAATAAACTAAAACATTATGTTAAAATTATTCAAAAGGAATAAAGCAGACACCACGTGACCCAGCTTGTGTTTGTGTAATTTATAAGGGGAAATGACATATGTGTGCGTGCAAGAAATGATAGTTTTCATGATTGTCTCCCTTCAGTTCAACTGTGCCGTTATCTATGCACATGTTTGCAGTGTCTCGCGTGTACAGGTAGGGTCGGTTTAACAAGAATGATAAAGTTGATTCCTCCCTCGCGCCTTCACCACACAAAAACAAATACAAACATTCTAAAATAAAAACAACTAACCAAATTAGACTTAAACAGTATAAATTAAAAGTCTGAGGGCCCTTTTAGTCAACTCATAGGAAGGGGGAATGAGCATTCAACACCGACATACCATACAATCGATTGGTTATATATTTTTTTTTTCTTTGAATGTTGTTTTCATTTTCAACACAGGTGGACCCGATTAGCTCAGTCGGTTACGCGTCTGACTATCAATCCAGGGGTCGTGAGTTCGAATCCCCGCCCGGCAACAGTCGCTGTGATGATTGATATACGACATTGTGTCTCATTATCATTCGTCTCTCACCGCTGATTCAAGTGGGAAAGTAATCAGTTAATTGCGGAGATGGGGTGTGCTCGAGTACTGGTTTATCCCATGAACAGTGGATAGGTTAACTGATCGTCTGTTAGCCCTCGATGGCATAAAATGTCGCAAAATATTTAGTCAGTCAGTCAGTCAGTCAGTCAGTCAGTCAGTCAGTCAGTCAGTCAGTCAGTCATTTTCAACACAGGTTTTCACTCACTATTAAAATCAATTATGAATGTCATGTACCTGATGTTCTCATTTATTGTCTCATTTATTGTGTCTTTTCATTTAATTGAGTATTTTGTGACTGTACACTTCTAAATCAATTCAATAAATTTCTATCATTGACAGGGAATATATCTTATAATTAATATATTTTAATAAATTAGTAAAAATAAAAAAAGTCGAAACTTTAATTAAACAATGTATTGAATTATATTAAACTTTACAGCGTGCGTGTTTAATATGGAAGGCAGTTTATGCATTAGCATGGGCATTGTATTTTATCAAACTAGACAGTTAAGATGTTGTTGCTAAAGTGAGTGAATATATAGGACAGATATTGTAGGTTCCTGTCCTCGGCATAACATATTAATTGATAAATAATAATACAGGCTTTCTGATATGTTTCTTGAAAAAGAAACACAATTCTATTGCTACTGTACCACCGTCAGTATTAATGATATGCTGTTTATGCCGTGGTATAATGTTATGCTATCTATGACGTGGTATAATGTTATGCTGTTTATGCCGTGGTATAATGTTATGCTGTTTATGCCGTGGTATAATGTTATGCTGTTTATGCCGTGGTATAATGTTATGCTATTTATGCCGTGGTATAATGTTATGCTATTTATGACGTGATATATTCAATATATTTTCACGAGTTTATGTTCCTTTTTTATCGCGCGGTCTGTAGGATTGTCAATTAAAGAGCCATGTTTCTTTTCTTTCATTTTGAATATGGTTTAACGACAATTTCAACACATAGCAACCAATTTGATTGGTGAAGAAAAGAACTCGGGACTTGCCAACATGAATCGGAGAATAATTGAGGTTCTTCCACAAGTTATTGTTCAACTTTCTCAGATATAGTTTTTTTAAGTTGTTACACCAAGCTGGGCGTGAACCCAAGACATCAACATTGTGAGATAAAATCTCTCGATACATCACCTTAGACCATTCGCATAAGGAAGACCCACATTAAACAATACACTCCATGTGACAAAGGACTATGGTGATGTAATAAATGGTTAAATGTTCCAATTTGGCTTGGAGAAAAATATGGTTCTGTTGTTATTAACGGTATCATTTTTTTTTATTAATTTCCTGTACATAAACACGTTCACTGAAACGTATTCCCAGGTGCATTATGTCTACTGCCATACAACTACCCTAACAATTACAGGGACTTACCAGTTTATTATCAAAATCATTTTCGTGTAATTATTGTCTTCTTTAAATCTTTATGTCTAAAATAGAATTGGTTGTCATTGGCAACACGATGATTTCTGTAATACCATACCTTGAAGTATTTCTGTAACATTATAACATCATATGTATCATATAAACAAGTAATGATCATCACCGCCGTTTGAATGGGAACTAAAGCACTTATATAGCTTTTATCCAATCGACAATGGAGTGTTTTAGGGAACACGTAACCTATAGGACAACATCGGCTACACAGAGAGAGAGAGAGAGAGAGAGAGAGAGAGAGAGAGAGAGAGAGAGAGAGAGAGAGAGAGAGCGGGACGGATGGACGGACGGGGAGAAAAAGAAGTAGACGAAGAAGAAAATAGTTTTGTGATATAAATTAATGTTACAGCAAGATGATTTGTATTTAATATATAAATTGATATATAAATTCTTTAACAGAAGTAGTAATTGATAGCTAGATATAAAAAGGCTCGTTATTTTCTGAAACGATAATATTTGTATAGGCAGTACATGGTACCGTAATATATTGTGCAGTATATGGCGATATATGGCACACGCCAGACACAATTAACAGCCATGTGGGAAGGATTACATTGTAATCATAACAGGCACATGGAAAGGAAGGTAATGTCATGGTTCACACACCCACAAAGCACTTTGTCATGAATACATCCTCCAACTACTTCATCAACGTTTGTAATAAACGAAATAGTTCCACTAAACTGAACACTGTTTCTCATCGTTTGGTGTAACCATAGGTAGCCATTAACTATAGCTTTGTGTGTCGCTGTTCTATGTTGCAATATTCAATTACATAAGGCTTCTAAATATTTCATTAGCTTGCGGTACAAAAGAGCTGCTAGTTTAAACATATTTCATTGCCATTGTATATATAGCAAATGGGTTGGATCACTTCTTCTCGCAACTTAGATTCGGTCATTTCTTCCTATCAAAAATAGTAATGGACAAGACACGAATATGAACAAAACTACCGAAAATTTGTGATATAAAAAGACCAAATGTAATTCAAAAGTAAGTCAAATGAAAGGGCGTAAAGCGAGAGAAGAAGATGAATTCTAATGGTAAGTAATGAATCATATCATGTTAAAAACATTTTAAAATGTTGTAATTGCGAAACCGATAAACCTGACATAATTTCAATCAGAACTGTTTAGAGCTAATCTAAGACCTTTGGAAACGATTAGAAGTTTTTATAAAGTCATAAACCGCTCTGAAGAGTGCAATATAAAACAATTATGGAGATTTTCCAATTAAAAATTAATGAACATTGAGTCGAAGAGATTCTGTAGTTGAGTGGAATAAATCATTTGATTAATACATCGGAAAAAAGAATGGTCACCATTTTTAATAGCATTTGAGCATGTACAAAAACGATATTCTCAAAGATGGTAAATGTAAAGGTGATTTTTCAAATGGTTACAGTTGTTTCGTAGCATTGCAGCAACCTTGGCTGATATATTTCTATTACCAAATCTAAACTAAGGCTGAGGTGTGCAAGTTTGATATTTGTGCTTTCATTCAGTATTTAAAGGTCGATATGGCATTAGCTTCTTTGTCCGCATTTGACAATTGGGTTCCAAAGTTTTGAAGTTGAGTGTATAGAATATTTCTACTTGTTTCTGTTGGGCTCAATGGAATTGGTATATCGGTGTTATTCAAAATTGTGTATGGCAAAATTTTGTCAACGAAAGGATTAAACAATTCAGAAATATATATTTGGGTCATAGTATGAGTGAATTTGTTCATCAATTTCAGATGATTTCTTTTCTCTTAAACTGAGGTTCACTCGCATTCTCGGTTGGCAAATAACACACCAAGATGTGTATGGATGTCTAAGAAGTTTATAAAGATATTGTCAGAAATCAAATTTAGAATTTTAACAAACTGTGTTTGAGAAACATTGCTTCTGTTTTATCTTGATTAAATTCCACTTACCACTAATTAAACCACGTAGATATAATTCTTAAATCATGATTAATGATTCCTGTTATTTCCTTTATAGTCTTTGGTGTAATTAAACGAACGGACTGTCATCAGTATGTAGTCTTGCTAAACATTATCAGGATTCTGCTATGTCGTTAAAGTATAGAAGGAAAATAAGGGGTCCTAATACCGATCTCTGTGGGAACCAACGCACCATTAAAAGTTATGACAAATCTTTGTTTTCTATTATTGAGATTATTTTAAATCCAAAATAAAATACATCCATTCATACAATTCTCTTTAAGTTTGAAAAGGATACCCTTATGCTAAACCATATCAAAAGCTTTTGGTATATCACTTTCGTTTGATATATGAATAGAAACATACGGTTACAAATATTCTTTCCGAAACTTTTCCAATCCACCCAACAGTGATACTGCTTTATAATTAGGTGGCATCGACTTATCCCCATTCTTAGAAATAAGGTCTACATGGGTTTTTAACCAGGAGTCGTGGAATTAACTCCCGGTTATAGAACTATTAAAAATAACATTTTGAGATAGTTTTAACAATTTTCTTCATCATCTTGACTTATATCACCAAGACCACTTGCTTTATTTATTTTAGGTGTCAGAAGGCTGCATTCTACTTCTGTATTCGTTATTGTGAAATGAGGAAGATTATTTTCAGTTTTCAAAATAAATGAATTGCGTAAATCATCAATACTATAGGTGTAAATATGAATAAAGACAGTCGACATTGTCTTGTCTTGTTTCAACGCCCTCAAAAACTGTAGCCGTAGAAATTAGGGAATACATCTACTACTTTTGGTAGATTTGACAAAGTGAGGGATACCTTCCAAAAGCCTCTTTTATTCTTACATTGAATATGTATTAGATTAATGTCTAAGTCATTTAACAAGTTTTCTTTGGCCTGCTTTTTCAACTTCTATTTCGTTACGCGTATTTTTTGTATTTATGTCTGTCAATAAGTACAAGAAGTAATAACCTTTGAACAAATATTTCCTTTTTCCTAAATTTAAAAAATAAAAACGAAAAGTTATAACATTCCTCCTCAGCAGCACCATTGAGTATCTCATTCCAGTCCAGCGCTTATAATTATTTTTCATTCAAAAGATTGAAATTTCTAAACAAACTGCTTAAAAACCACCTATCAAAATCGACAATAAATTTGATTGAAACCTTTGTTAATTATTCTGAAATTCATCTATTAGAAAATTGCGGGAACATGTCCTTATTTATAAACTTGTGGAACGTGTTTGCAAATGTTGATCTTGAATATCCAGAGTTATTTATACAAATAACATATTTGCTGTTATCTTAATTGAAAAAAAAAAAACAACCTTGGAAAATCATTTTGGTGTTACTTGTCCATGTATGTATAAAGTGGGATTGCTTGTTCAATTACGTATTCATATTAATTCAACTACATTTCTTCAGTATGATCACAAATGAAAAAAAAAGAAGAAAATGAGACGTAACATACAAATAACGCAGCCAACGAAGCAGCATGGACACAATTAATATATGAAATACTTAAAGTAAGTAGAATACATGCATGAAGAAGATATAATTACGGGGACCAACGACTTGGAACGGTCTACAGCAAATAACGCCACTGGTATCTTGCCTTGCACTACACCAAGTAATGCCACTGGTATCTAGTCTTGCACTACAGCAAATAACGCCACTGGTATCTAGTCTTGCTCTTCAGCAAGTAATGCCACTGGTACATGTATATAACCTTGCTCTACAGCAAGTAATGCCACTGGTATCTAGCCTTGCTCTACAGCAAATAATGCCACTGGTATCTAGCCTTGCTCTACAGCAAGTTATGCTACTGGTATCTAGCCTTGCTCTACAGCAAATAACGCCACTGGTATCTAGCCTTGCTCTACAGCAAATAACACCACTGGTATCTAGCCTTGCTCTACAGCAAGTAATGCCACTGGTATCTAGCCTTGCTCTACAGCAAATAACACCACTGGTATCTAGCCTTGCTCTACACCAAGTAATGCCACTGATATCTAGCCATGCTCTACAGCAAATAACGCCACTGGTATTTAGTCTTGCTCTACAGCAAGTAATGCCACTGGTACATGTATATAACCTTGCTCTACAGCAAGTAATGCCACTGGTACCTAGCCATGCTCTACAGCAAATAATGCCAATGGTATCTAGCTCTACAGCAAGTAATGCTACTGGTATCTAGCCTTGCTCTACAGCAAATAACACCACTGGTATCTAGCCTTGCTCCACAGCAAGTAATGCCACTGGTATCTAGCCTTGCTCTAAAGCAAATAACACCACTGGTATCTAGCCATGCTCTACAGCAAATATTGCCACTGGTATCTTGCCTTGCTTTACAGCAAGTAATGCCACTGGTATCTAGCCTTGCACTACAGCAAGTAATGCCACTGGTATCTAGCCTTGCACTACAGCAAATAACGCCACTGGTATATAGCCTTGCTCTACAGCAAGTAACGCCACTGGTATCTAGCCTTGCTCTACAGCAAGTAACGCCACTGGTATCTAGCCTTGCTCTACAGCAAGTAATGCCACTGGTATCTAGCCTTCCTCTACAGGAAGTAACACCACTGGTATCTTTCCTTGCACTACAGCAAATAACACCACTGGTATCTAGTCTTGCTCTACAGCAAGTAACGCCACTGGTATCTAGTCTTGCACTACAGCAAATAATGCCACTAGTATCTAGCTTTGCTGTAGTATCTAGCCTTGCTCTACAGCAAATAGCGTCACTGGTATCTTGCCTTGCTCTACAGCAAATAACGCCACTGGTATCTAGCTTTGCTCTACAGCAAATAACGCCACTTGAATCTAGCCTTGCTCTCCAGCAAATAATGCCACTGGTATCTTGCCATGCTCTACAGCAAATAACGCCACTGGTATCTAGCCTTGCTCTACAGCAAATAACGCCACTGGTATCTTGCCTTGCTCTACAGCAAATAATGCCAATGGTATCTAGCCTTGCTCTACAGCAAATAACGCCACTGGTATCTAGCCTTGCTCTTCAGCAAATAACGCCACTGGTATCTAGCCTTGCTCACAGCAAATAACGCCACTGGTATCTAGCCTTGCTCTACAGCAAGTAATGCCACTGGAATCTAGCCTTGCTCTACAGCAAGTAACTCCACTGGTATCTAGCCTTCCTCTACAGGAAGTAACACCACTGGTATCTTTCCTTGCTCTACAGCAAATAACGCAACTGGTATCTAGCCTTGCTCTACAGCAAATAACACCACTGGTATCGAACGCCACTGGTATCTAGCCTTGCTCTACAGCAAATAACTCCACTGGTATCTAGCCTTGCTCTACAGCAAGTAATGCCACTGGTATCTAGAATTTCTTTACAGCAAATAATGCCACTGGTTTTTTGCCTTGCTCTACAGCAAAAACGCTACTGGTATCTAGCATTTTTTACAGCAAATAATGCCACTGGTATCTTGCCTTGCTCTACAGCAAATAACGCCTTGCTCTACAGCAAGTAATGTCACTGGTATCCAACCTTGCTCTTGTCCCTTAGCCAAATCATAAGTCGAGACAACATTGTATATTATAAGAATGTTACAAGGGCTAGATGTTCGGATAGACAAATCCGTCCCGAGGGATAACTGTTTTAAAGGGAACGAAGCTATTTTTCTTGCATACCAAACACTGAATATCTATTAAAATTTGTATTAAATTTTACCACGACGGTTCTTAAGACGTCAAATCAAGTTTAGTTCGTCATATGTTTTATTACGTCATAAATTGTTCCAACGTCACAGCAGGGTAGGATGAGCGCTTTGATGGATATAGGATGATAATTCCGTACCCGGTAAAAATACGCGGAAATCTTTGTCCGGTATGCAAGAAATAAATATCTCCGCCTGAATAATATCTTGCACATACCAAAGCATGCGTAGAACTATCGATTAAACTAAATTCCTTGGAGAGACTGTCAACGTCTACTTTTAATTTTCCTTCTTCTTAGAAAATTGTAATTGTATTTCAATATAAGCCGAAAGGAGCAAAAAACTAAAATCAAAGGCGAAACTTCAATATATAAATATATATATATATATATATATACCAATAGCTTTAAGATATTAAGGATTTATTTTACGAATGAATTAGAAGAGGTCTTGGCAGGCAGTTTTACGATGTTATCAGTGTAAGGTTGTTTTATTTTTAAACACATATAATTGGTTCTTTACTGTGATTATTGTACTGTTCTTATGTACAAAAGAGCAAAAATGTGGCAGTGGAATGTAATGGAGATATGGATGTATTTATTCAATTAAAAATTAAAAAAAACAAACATGACCGGTAGGAGGCATAACTTACATATAAATTTACCTTTTCAAGGTCCCGGCTCACACTACTATATATATATATATATATATATATATATATATACTATGAGTATACATATGTATTACAATATTACATCAAAACAAATTAATATGCCTTTTTTCAACTTAGGTACCTGTCCAAGCTCTTCCTGCTCACCCATTTCTTTGCATTTTGCTTGTTTTAAAATTCATTACTCTACGCCGTTTCAGCTTACCTATTGAGACTTCACATGTATCTTTATTACTTTTGCAATGGGTCTCATTGGGATAATAAGGAATACATAGTGCAGTATTATACTTCGAAAATAAAGCTATTTGATTCTTTTTAACAGACTCACATGTGACTTCATTACCATTACCATATTTTGTTTTTATCGTTTATTTGCCTTATCATTATGATTAATACAATTACGCATATTTTATTTTATGCTCTTTGATGAATTATACAGATTTCTCAGTGGATTACTTATGGTAATTCACTGTTACAAACAGTGAAATTATGAAAAAAACACACTTTTTTTTAAATTGTTTGTCCTTAAATATTAATTAAAAAAAAAAACATTTAAAAAAAAAAGAACTATTTTTTTTATTAATGCAATAATATTAAATGGTGAATTAAGGTAAAAATAAACAAAAATTATGTAAATGCATCAAATCGATTTCACCAATTTTTCAGTCATATCGCGACGGTGTCTATTGAGACAGTATTCTAAGCGCTGTCACACTAGAGTATCATGCCGCCGACACATGGTGTGATATGATCACATTATACTGACACCGGGCCGACCAGACCTAGAACTATCCTCTAAATGCTAAGCTCCAAGCGAGGATGTATCATTTTTAAGTCTTTGGTATGACCTGGCCAGAGATCGAACCCACAACCTTTCGCATGGAAGACGTACGTTCTACCCATTAGTCCACCGAAATGGTGCACATATTGTAGTGTGATAGATACTCTTTCAGTAAAATGCGTAGTAAGCTATCAAAAAAAAGAACATAATAAAGGGAATCAAACATCTGTCGGCAATGGAAAGGTCGACTGAGCCAGATAGCAGTTGTTGCAAGTTTTCATTTGACTCTAGACGCACTACAAATGATACAACATACCTTTCTGTAAGGACACACATACCACATATAAAACAAAGTGGTAATCTATCAAAGAACCTGATTTATCCCAAACATGTCTATCTATCCCCAATAGAAACAGCAGGTAATTCCATGCCTGTCCCACAATCCATAGCTATTAAACGTATACTAAACTGTGACGTCATTCAAATTTTCTCTTAAGCAAATGACCAATCAGTGTGCTTAAAATCATTGCTATGTGACGGATACTCCATAGAGCTGAGTCCGGTATACAGACCAGCAAAGTAGTAGCACATACGGGGAAACTATTTGGATCTACTTTCAGGAACTATATTCGAGTTCAAGGGGAGGCGATAATTTCTGTTACTTAGTGTTCAAGGATCGTTAAAATGCTCTTGATTTATTGGATATACACTGAAAATGCATAACCTGTTAATTTGATCAATATTTTGATTCTAATTTGTCTTTCATCAAAATCATGCTTATATTGTTATACTTTCATATAATTGCAAATGTGCAAATTGCAGAAGTTTTGTTTGCAGTGTGTAGCAAATACAATTAGAAAAATGTCCATAGGTAGCTGTTTACTTATAAATTTTACTCAATTTGAACTTGAAAAGGGGTCATAGCTCCTGTAAAATATAACAGACGTTTACAATTATCGAACTTGACTTGCGGTTTATGAGTATACCAATTTGACGAACGGTCGCACGGACGGACGGACGGACGGACGCACAGGGTAACGCATACAATCCCACTCAATGTTGTTATTTACATTGTTATTAAGTTATTTGTATATCAGTTTGGTGCAGCCGCTTGAATTATATATCAACCACTGCTTTTGTTTAATTATAAAATAACAGTTACTGTTTATCACTAACACACGGACGATTTCATCCTGTCTATTAACGACCGCATTGTGCGAGATTTCAACCAGATTTCAATAATCACCTAACACACGGTTGCTAGAAACGCCATGGATAACACACGGACTCTAGTAACTTTCGATAAACGGAATATAAATTGTTAATCGGCAAACGAGTGACAGCGTGAATTTGTTGTTATTTCTAACTCTTAACTTACCTCTCCGTATATGGAAGCAAGCTGCAGGCAAACGGATTCTTAATAAGGATGTTTTTATCGAGATAAAATATTATGAAATATACATTACATTTGCTTGTTCTGAGAAGTTCATACCTTATAAGAACAGCTGCTCGCTACACCGGTGAGCGATAGGCAAGCGTCTTGCACTAACACTGTTGCTGCCACCGAGTGATAAAACAAAGGCAGACACTATTGAATAAATAACGTGTTTATTTTTTTTCTGTGGAGCCAATATCTAAACGTGTTTTATTGGAATGTGTATGTTTAAAGAAATTGTTTTGTTGTGTGCTCTTATTAAAAAAAAAACTGAAAATGACAATTTTTCATCAAATTCAAACATTGTTTAAGAAGTTTGGATTGCCACTCAAATTGCATTTCGAATCTCATCGACGGATATTATAACATACAATATGTAAGTGTGGAAGAGACTAACGACTAGTATCAGAATGACGTCAAAAAGAAATTTGGGAGCTCTGCATAATTTGCGTATAAGCATACCTGGAGAAATTACGTCTGTTGTGGACATGAAAGACGTAGAAGCAGAATCTTCTGTTTCAGAAAAAGTGTCAGTTTTTAACAAACAAATTAATTTAGACAAACAAAAGGAAACAGATAAACAGAAACGCGCATCAAGTCAAACCCAAACGGTGTCTGGCGAAAAACAAAATGAAAGGAAAGAAAGCGTTGATTCAGACAAAAATAAGCACGTCGATCCAGATAAACAACTAGCTAAACGAAAATCTGAAGGGCGGCTTGCAAATATAATCAGTGACATAGCCCTATCACAGTCATTGGTGCAGTTGTTAAGGGATCCCACCGTGTTTAACTTTTCTCGGCTGAGGACAAAACTGAAGTCAGATGACAAACGCTGGATGAGCGGGTTCCTGAAGCTGGACGGTCTGGAAATGTTGTTTGAATGTTTGCGGGCTTTCGGTTCATATTCCGGCACTTTTTCAAACCTTGTTCAAAGACTTGAATGCGTTATGTGTATAAAAACGGTGATGAACTCACAACTTGGGTTACAAAGTTTAGTGACGTCAGGAATATACGGCGGCAAATTTGCTACAGGTATATTAAGTCCAAATACTATATCTATTTACATTTCATTATTATAATTTTATTTTTTATTCTGCCTTATTGATTTGCCTTTTGTTCCCGTATGATGCATATTTACGTTATTTGTGGTCCCCATATGATACATAATTACTTTACTTATGGTTCCCGTATCATACATATTTCTTCTACTTGTGGTCCCCCGCATAAAAATATTTACTTAAAGTACTCGCATGATACATATTTATTTTACTTATGGTGTCCCCATGATATATGTTTACTTTATTCATGGTGTCCGCATGATACATACATATTTTACTTATGATGTCTGCATGATACATATTTATTTTACTTATGGTGTCCCCATGATATATGTTTACTTTATTCATGGTGTCCGCATGATACATACATATTTTACTTATGATGTCTGCATGATACATATTTATTTTACTTTTGGTGTCCGCATGATACATATTTATTTTACTCATGGTGTCCGCATGCTATATATTTATTTTACTTATGGTTCCCGAATGATACGTATCTATTTTACTTGTGGCCCCCGAATGATACATATTTATTTTACAGTCCCCGCGTGCTACATTATTGACTCTACCTATGGTCCTCGAATGATACGCATACATATGTATACATATATTCTTTTGATCATTTTATACAGCTTATAATATTACATGATACAAACATGCTAGCATCCATATTCTCTAAATGATAGTGTGTTCAGTAATCATAAAAAATGCCATTTAAATAGTTTTAAATTAAAAACCTATTTCATATAAATACACAAATTTCAAACATAGCAACTATACAAATTGACAAAAGACCGCATTGAGCCCATCACACAGAATTATTCTGATATAAGACAATTAATTCAAATAAAAAAAAAACAATCAAAAGTTGAAATCTTAATTTTAAACTCGGGCAAAAATACACATTAAGGCTGGAACTATATACTACTTCGTAAAGAAGACTTTCTTATGGATTCTCAGACAGTTTCATGGAATGTTGTTTTTTTTAATTGAAAAAATACAATTTAGATTTAAATGTTTCGTTCATATAACCCAAGCTGTCTGTACACTTCATTTTTTATTTTAACATTTTCTTTAAGTGTTGGAACTAAAAGTCATATAAAAGACAGTACAGTATGATTCTATAACATTTAAGATTACTGACACAAGCGGTATTGATAGCATGGATATAACTAATCAATTAATGACTCAATTAATCTATTAGTCATTCGCATTATAAAGAAGTACGAGTTCACAAACGCAATTATAAATATGGCAAATAATGAAATTACCCTTTTTTAAAGTAAAATCCCAAAAACATAATCACGTTTACAAATGCAAAGCCTTTTAAACATGCTTTTTCAAGCATTCTTGGTATGTTATACCTTTAATGAACTCTGGCAAACCAGAAAACGAGGTCTTCAGTTACTAAATGTCGCTAGCAGATCAATGCATTGTATTATTCAGTTATCGATACACCGACTAAACTTCCTTTGTTAGGAATTATCCAAGGTGATAATCAGACTGAAGACGAAAACGATGATTTATTTGGATAAAGGAGATCTTAATGCTTCCAACGCATCTGGTGGCTTTCTTGTGATCAATAATGGACATATGACAAGCTCATTTTGACTTGCTGATTAATAAATGTGTTTTCCGTTTTTTTTAACAATACTCTCATACCAGATAAGGATATATAAGTCGTATAAACCGATCCCAGCTCTCTCGATTAGGTCCTTTGTGAAGCATTGCGTTTGGGCATGTTGATTGGTCAGTTGCTGCAGGAGTTTGAATGACGTCACATTTGTGTAAGCGTTCATTAGCTATGAATTATGGGATATAGAATTCCCTGCTTTTTTCATTGAGGGTACATAGCCTGTTTCGGGAGTTGTCGGGTTCTGGGATAAACTAATGATATGTTATTTCAGCGGTGTGAAATTATAAGAATCTTACATGGGTTTGTTTTAGTTTAAACATATTTTATTACGTATGTAACATATATCAATATACAAAATGAACATAAAATGATAACAAATATATGACATATGCAAATGGATTGGACTACAAGGTATAACAACATTAGTCACAGTTCTCTCCAGTGTGGCTGTGTGACTGTATGCATAATTATATTTATCGGGTTGAGAATAAAACTGAAAAAAACAACACAACATAAAGAGTTCCAGGTGAATTTCCAAAACTCAATTTGCCGTCTTTAACTACATGCACAGCGAATAGTGAAATCTATAGATCACTTGTCATCAACTTAGTACAAAAAGAAATAAAAAAAAAACAATAAGAGAGAAGCAAAGCACAGCAAACAAAAAAATATTGAGAAGAATCGTCATCATTCAGTACATTTCATTGTTTTGAATGTCAATCAAACGTTTCATAGTAATTATGTCTCTTTGCTTGTGCTTTTAATATCGTTGTATTTGAGTTATAACTTATACTGGACTTTTTATAACTTATTTCAGATAAAATATTTATTTTTAAGATATTTGCCATTTACCTAAAACCTCCATATTTTTCTAAATGTAGATCTACTGCTCAAACCACACTGAAAAACCGTTATCAATTAGATTAATACGTTTTCCATAAATAACTTTTGTTACATCACGTTTTCTTGTTAAATTCCTCAAACCAGACTTCCAATTATGTACGCTTTTGAGATGATCAATAAAACCGTATAAATCTGTCATATGTAGTAAAGCCATTATTTCTAGGAAATGCCATTATCAGGAGACAAAGACGTTGAAGTATTGTATTATTTAATTGATAAAATTGATGACTTTGGAGTCAAATATTATGAAAAATTACACTTTGTATTAACGTTCCGCAGGACAACATTGAAAATGATTGTACTCGTGTTCACAAATCAGACCAACCTTTTCACTGTATATGAACGTATTACAATGATAAATTATATGGAAAGATTTTTGATGGAGTTACGCTGCATTCATGAACTGGGTGCAGTATTTCCGCAAGGCCTTAATTCTAAACTATGTTACCTGTTTATTAGTCTCTAATTTTGGGTGTTGTTTTGTATTAAATGTTTCGGTGTTTTTCTTATCTGCCGTTTTCTTCTAAGTTATTAAGTATTTCTATACAGTACAGTTCTTACTGTTTATTATTTGTTGTCTGCTTAACACGCATTTTTTTCACTGGTAATTCTGCATCTTTTCGTTCCTTTTCTTATATTTATGAAAATGCTGTTTATTTTTCGGTACATTTTACTGACATATA
Source organism: Panopea generosa (assembly GCA_029582155.1). Classification (NCBI taxonomy): domain Eukaryota; kingdom Metazoa; phylum Mollusca; class Bivalvia; order Adapedonta; family Hiatellidae; genus Panopea; species Panopea generosa. The sequence goes on along the minus strand of CM055896.1, from coordinate 13,546,626 downwards.
CTTATTTGGTTATTACGTCAGTAGTCTCCATATTTCATTATTATACGCCAATCTTAACGTCGTTTAATAGTTTATGACGTCGTCAATTAATGACGTTACTTTTGAACCTAAATACTGTATAGCCGGAATGCATTGTTCAGCATAAACATATATTACGTGGTGTTTGTCTGTCTCTTCTTGTTTCCAATTTATTTATAATAAACTCTATAACTATGTGACACGTCATATTTAAAACCATATTTATATTAATTTTTATTTATTGTGCGGTCATAATAGTTTTGAAAATATGACTAATTTAAATCCTTCAGAATAAAAGTAGACATTTCCTTGGATTCTGTTCTATCGTACAACATATAAAAAACTGATTAAACAAAAAAAAAAACACACGATAAATATGTACAATAATGCCGTAGATACCTATAAATGTGTGAACTAGGATGCCTGTCAACCATTTCCCAAGTTATCCACATTCCAACATAGACACAACATTAATCTATTGCAGACATACTGTCCTGCTTACTTGCATATATATAAGCATATAATTTATTTTCAGAAAAAAAAGTTTTAAAGTGTATCTTTAATAGTACGTTATTTAAATCAATATATTAAACCATAATCAACGTATAAAGAATCAATAATTGATAAATAGTATAAGGTTATTTTACAACGTTTCGTACAATATGGGAATATTTTGTACGAGTATAAATTGTGTTGAAAATCATATTGGACGAGACGCCATAGGCGCCGAGTCCAATATGGTTTTCACCACAATACGTACAAAAAACTGAAAGAAGTTTTGCAAAAGAGTAAAGAAGAATCAAGTTTATAAGCCGTGAGTTCAAAGCGGCAGACGAATGAAGTTGCAGTGACAGATATTCGGATTTTCTCAACGTCATTATCATGCGGAACATTTTGTTGGTTGTTTGTTTATCGTTGAAATTTCTACTAAATCTATTTCCTTTTTCTGATGACGCCATCTTGAATTTTGAACTGTGGAATATAACAGTTATTGGATCCAATAACCTTCTACATATTGTACGGTCACGTGGTAACATCTGGGGTAGCTGATTGGCTATACGTGTACAGGTATAGAATAATCATATATTTATCAATGAAAGTGATTTTAACAGTCCCAGGCATAATGATGTGAAACATTTAGAGTTTCACTTAGAAATACAATGTGTTGTTCTTGTCTACGTTATGACAGTAATGTTAAAATACAACACCACCCAAGTCCCATGACACCGACTTAACATTTATATATTTCACTCTGACATAAATTAGTCTATCCCAGAACCTGATATCTCCCATATTAAGTGTCTATTAACCAACAAGAAAAAGCAGGGAATTCTATGTCTGTCCCACAGTTCATAACAGTTGAACGCAGACTATTATCTGTTGATTTAACACAGCATTGTTCTATCTTAGTCAAGTCCTAATTTCACGGAAATTGCTTTGATACTTTTTGAAAAAAAAACACCATAAAACTTTAGGTACATCGAATGTCAGGTGGCGGGTTAACTGTGCCGTTCAGTACAGTATCAATTTTATGTTCACCTTCCTCAAGATTTTCAAAATATATTAACAAATAAGTAACAGATTGCAAATTATTTATTTTATCAGCAAAACACATTTTTTCCTTTGTTTAGCAATAGTGAATGCTATTAAAATCTATCAAATCATTTATGTTCACTAATGCCATCGTCGATGTTGTCTGAAAGGGTTTTTGAGCATATTTGCTTTCAGCACGGGAATTTGTGCTACTTGAACTTACTGTTAGAAATATATGGTATATCTGGTAATCTTACAAATCTGTAGGCGGTTAAAGCTTCATTCACACCATACACAAATATTTCTGGCAAAACCTCATTCACACTATACAAAATTCGCTTCTTTGCTTAGTTGTTATTGTTAAAGGATGTTGCTGAATGTGCAAACTATAAATTTATTTTAATATTTCCCGAACAATGAACAAGCGTAATGTATATGCCCGCAGGTGTTCTCGGCTTATGTTTATAGTCTCGTCAAATAGCTATTACCTATATTTGGAATCATTTTTCTAATGGGGTTTCATACACGTGTATACATTGATTATTCACAACAAAGACCAAACATTTCACAATTGTTCTTTTTACATACAATGTCTCATAACATTTACACTTTTTTGTGTGGAAAATACAGAATAGACAATTTTTATTCTAATCCCAAACATTTTTTTTTATAAATATTTCATTTAGGTCTGAGGATTTTCCTTTTCTGTGTGTTCAAAAAAGTGGGTTTTTTTTATAAAAGATAAGAATAACATTGATCCTGAGAGAAGATAAATACAACACAAATAAAAGAAAACAAATATATATATATATATTATACTCATGTAGTTTCTTCAATTTTAATAAAAGTAAATAATATTTATTTGATTTCCCATGTGTTGGTAATATGCTTGGCAAAACATTTTTGGTCCAAAGGGCATGCTCATCAAAAGTTCTGTAAGCTGGTTATGGAATGAAAAAATGATATTTAGAAACATAAAGTTATTGAGGCTGTTTCAGTATAAATATCACAAAGAACAATACAATCTTTCGGTAAATGATAATGCTAAATTTGTATACTGATAAAAGTTGCAATTTCGACGCACCATGCAAATTTTGCGTACTTGGTAGGGCGAGTTTATCCGAAAAAAATTATTATCATTTGCAAATTTTCAATATAGGGCATCATATTCTTTAACAAAACATTATTGTATCGTTATTAACATGAAATGATTGAAACCTATATCCGTCACGCCTGAGTAAACATTACACAATCTGATTAATTCAGTCAAATGGATTTCGAGTAAATCTAACATTTATGTAGTTGAATATTGGTCAGTTTTCATTACTGTAATACTCTGAGAAGCTTAAACGACATCTACGGATTGTCTGTTGCAGATTGTAGTTAATAACGTAAATAGTCAGCGCGTATGAATTCGCTTAACTGATGTGGAACGGGCAGGAGCCTTCGGCTGTTATGCAAGCTGGTATGACAGTACGGCTATTGCTAGACACATTAACACTCAAACGACGTTGGCCGTTCTGGAATTCAATCTTTAGAGGGAATGACTTTATATACCACATTTGACAAATACCATGTTCATACTAAAACATCTTTATTGGCTTCAATATAAGTTTTAAAACTATTTTTGTGCGTTTGATTACTTTTTGCGGAAGTATATGAAAGTCAACGGTATGTTTCAAACATGTTATTTATTAAACTTAGATTTAATATTGCAAGAATCTCATTCAAACTTTGAGAACTTGACAGAAGTCAACGGAGCGTGGTACATCAAACTCTGCCAGAAATAGGTTGGAAGCATCCGTGTAAGTTCAAACTCCCAGTAGCTGTTTTACTACTTATTCTGTGTGCTCAATAATAGCTTTAGTTTTTTTTATGAACATTTTTTAACTTTAAAATCGTGTGTATGGTGTATTTGTTAAATAATACATCTCGTGTTATGTTAGACAAATACGTCCTCAATTTGTAATACAATCAGGCGTATGTTATCAAACCCATGAGTGTTTAGTTTTGGTTTCATACACATACAGAATGTTACTGCGGTAACGTGAAGTATTATAAATTACGCTATGTTAGTTTATGTTTAGTTTAGTATAATAACAGGACTAGATAGACGGAAGCACTTAGTTAAGTTAAAACACACATCACTGAAAAGGAAGCCATTACGCAGTTTCAGCTGACGATTATAACGTTCCAGTAGATATAAAATGATTTCGCTTTAATGCATGAGGACAATTGAATATCATATTGAACATAGTTTGTAACTTTAAATAAAATGCATATGATTGTACATCATTTCCGTCATTTGTAAATCCCAAGCGTGGATGATGTCCATTAGCCAGCTAACAGTTACTGCACCCCGTGTATTGTATCAGTATTTTAATTACCTTTAATGTTAAGTACCTTAAAACAATTGGCAGCAACGGTAGGGGGACGTGAGGGAGATGGAATGATAATACCAATAAAACCAAATCTGCTTCCTAAGTCTATATCAGTGCCTGGTATCTGTCGAATCAAGTTGCTGTCCAATGAAAAAGCAGAGAATAGTATGCTTTTCCCATACGTTATAGTAAATAAACACTTACAAAAACTGTGACGTCATTCAGCTTTCGCTGCAGTACATGGCTAATCAACGTGCTCAAAGCACATCGTTATGTGACGGACCGTAACGGGTAGAACTTGGTCCTTTATACAGTAATATTGTGCTTTCTCTTCTTGAACCTGTTCCGTCCTTCCAATGTATCCTTTTATAAGACATTATTTACAATGGAAGAGTTGCACCACGTGAAGTAATTCAGAGCCATGGTAACCATACGTGTCTTGTTGCCTAAAACAGACAATCTAATTAAACACGATACATCTCTGTATTTTATCGCTGTATGACGTGGAACCATATTAAATATCATCTTTAATGAGATTCTGTCTTGTGACATGTACATACATGTTCCAGATTAATCTTTTGAATGCTCTTGTTTTGTCGTGTGGAATTACCGGTGTATGATGATGACCTAAATAATTGACAAAAAGGAGAAGATCACAAATAATCGAGCGCTTATCCATTTCACTGACATGCCTGAAATAAAACATGGGGTAATTAACATTTCATTTCATGAACCAACGTCAGGTTAACAAAAACACTTAAAACCCCGACCCGTCTACGTAGGTATATGTACATTTATAGAACTGTTTCTTAACTCATGTAGGCATATTACACATGAATATACGTGACACATATAATTGAAGTTTTATTCGATTGTATGACTGCACATACACTGTCACGTGACGTCGCTGTTTTTAGCTCACTTGAGCCGAAGGCTCACAGGTGAGCTTTTGTGATCGCCTGGTGTCCGTCGTCTGTCGTCCGTCGTCTGTCGTCCGTCGTTAACTTTTAGCTTCTAACAAACTCTCCACTGAAACCACTGGGCCAATTTGATATAAATTCACAGAAATGTTCCTTGGGTGACCCTCTACCAATTTTGTTCAAGCCATCTTGATTCGTCAAAAAACATGGCCGTCAAGGGGTGGGACAAGTTAAATAAGTGAAAATTAAAAAAAAATATTGTCAGAAACAACTGGCTCGATTTTAAAATAATTTCATAGAAATGTTCCTTGGGTGACCCTCTACCAAGTTTGTTCAAGCCATCTTAATTCGTCAAAAAAATTGACCGCCAGGGAGCGGGGCAAGTTTAATTAGTAAAAACTTAAAAAAATATTCTTGTCAGAAATTACTGACTCGATTTTAAAATAATTTCACAGAAATTTCCTTTGGTGACCCTTCACCAAGTTTGTTCAAACCGTAGTGATTCTTCAAAAACCATGGCGGCCAGGGGTGGCTTAGTTTACTATATAAGCTAAAGTAAAAACTCTTCTTGTCAGAAACCACCGGATCGATTTGTCGGAATAGCTGTTTTTCAAAATTCATTGTTGAGTTCAAGTCTAAGAAAATCCTCAAGAGAATGGTTAGAGAATACGACCCCAGAAATAAGTGTAACAATAAAAATACGACGAGACGCATTCTTCAACCGTACAACACGTAAGATTAAACTGAAGTAATAGTCAGTACGTGAACGACTCTGTTGCTCATGGCAAGTATCAACATAAAAACATAGTTCAACCAGGTAATACTCAAATTAAACGAAAAACATTTTCACATGCCATCGTAAAAACAGAATAATGGAGATTACATTATAGATCCATGGCGACATTCCTTACACACTTTACAAGGCAACAACACGTTCAAAGCATCTTAATTGAACATCCATGTTGACACATTTGGAATCACTGACGACGAGAAAAAAATAATGAGAAAAAAAAACAATATATTTCATAGCGAGTTTTGTTTAAATTAACATAATATATACAGAGGACGCGTGGTCCAGTGGTAGAGCACCGAACCTATGATCGGAAGGTCGTGGGTTCGATCCTCCGCCACGGCTATGTGTGGTGTCATAGAGCAAGACACTTTTCCGCATATGCTTAGCATTGGTTCTAACCAGGAAGACTTAGAGCGTGATCAGTTGTAAGAACTTGTTTCATGATCGAAGTAAAATAAATATGTTTAAACTAAGTCGTTGGATGAAAACTGTTGCAAAATACATTATTTACCGAGACATTTAAATGTCATTATACCAAGATATACATCCAGCTCTACCAAGCTAATGGGTGTTTGCCGCTCACACCAGAAGTTGCATGTTTGATTCCAAGCTCGTCTCGATACCTCTAAAAACCACTCAGTATTGATTCTACCTACGAAGCGGATTTGAGAGCATTTCATATACGTCGCAATCGAGCTGAAATAAATTAGTTAAAAACTGAAAGACATCCTGTTTCCTTGTCTGTCTGTTCACCCCTTCCTTTCTGTTATGACTACAATGATCACCCGCTAGTTAAATGAATGTTACAGTTTTATCCGAAGGAATTATATCTTTATAAAAAGTATAAATTGTCAGTAAAATATACATACTGTACGGAACAGCTAACTCGCCACCTGACATTGTATGTACCTGACATTGTATGTGTTTTCTACAAATGTTTCAAAGTAATTTCCTTGAAATTTGAACCTGAATAAGAAAGAACATGTAGGTTATTTAAAAATGTATATAGTCTGTCAATGGGACATATAACTTTTAATAACGCTACGTAATATTTTGACGAATATATTGGAAATACAAAAGTGGCGGGTTAGCTGTTCTGTTCAGTATTCTTTATTACCAAACAGTGAATAAATAAGTGCATATGGATTTCTGAGGACGTGAGTTTGAGTCCAGCTAAGTTAAAATACTTTCTGAAAAAGGTTTGCTGGTTCCTTGCAGAATGAAGGTGGATCTGCTGGGAATCATGAGTTCCGGTGTCTTCCTTCACCTAGAACAGAACAAGTAACCCGCCACTTTTCTGCCACTATCTTCGACATAGCATTGAGCAGCGTTATCAAATTTTGTATACGACATAAACAGTTACTATGTATGGATTTTACAAAGCCTAAATGTTGTTTATGAATCATCTCAAAATTTCAAGAACATTTCTTTGACGCTTTTTGAAACAATAACATAAAACACCAGGTGAATAAAATGTCAGGTGGCGGGTTAGCTTTTCCGTTCAATATATAATATCATAGATAACATGGTTTAGCGTGAAAACCATTTCAACATTTAAAACAATTCTCTATATGTTGTCGAGCATGGCTTTTTTTTATTTAACAGACTAAAATTACTGTCTGTATTTTCTTTCTGAAACCGTTATTTTATGAGTTTATTAGTTTATTATAGTTAATACTGATTCATTAAGCTCGATTTGGAGTAAACCTCAGAGCCTTGTCAGAATCAACAACGAGTGTGTTTTTTTTTAGATAGGCTTTGGGTTGAGCTGGGGATCAAATGACTGAGATTATTATTTTTTTTTTTTTTTCTGAAGCCCTTTATATTTTAAAGACTGAATCATTATTTTACCTGTATGACGTACGTACCCAGTGGCGCATTGATTTAAAGCTTCAAATGCACCAGAGTGTGCTTATTTCTCATCAGAAGTAATACATTCTAATTTGTTTTCATTCTTCACCATGTTCTTCTATGTTTACTTACACTTTGTTTTGAACTCGTTTCATTCCTGTAATTGTCCATGTTTTAATGTATTTAATACGTTATCCGCCAAAGAGATAACTATCTATAACATTAATAATTGTTTTCGGAGATTCAACGTGATATTTTATTCTGTCTAATTTATTTTTTAAACGTATCTTAATGACGAATTAAACAAAAGCAAAATTAAAAATGACAAAATCTGGTTAAAAAACGATCGGTTTTAGGTATTTTCCTCCTGCCTTAATATTTGCATAAAATCAGCAAAATTAGATTTGTTCTAATGAAATAGTATCATCATTTATTTAAATTATTGAGTTTTATTATACACAGGGAATGCGTTAATTGTATTTATTGCAATAGTTTTCTCAATGGAACATTATCAAAGAACACAATTCAATATTTCAAATAGATTCAGTTTAATCTAATCAACGAGAATAACAAACGTTTGAATGAAGAATTGTAAAGAAAAAAATCTGTTTCAAACTATTTCTAGTAATTGTTGGCCAAATACGTGCCATTTATGGTTTAACATCACTTACTAGTGTATCTTTTCTTCGAGAAATACAGTTGTGATCTTTTATTTGATAATATATAGTCTAGCTATTACAATAATATGTAAAACAATTATCTTTAATTTTATGCAATTTATTGAAAATGTTTCACATATATATATATATATATATATATATATATATAGTTACATGCATAGGCCATTCTCGTGGCTGTAAGCACGTGAATATACTTTACTTTATTAGTTATAAAGACGAAACAAATAAAATAAGAAACAATTGATATTGTAGACAAATACTCGATGACTGTGCAAGACAAGTAAAAAAATAAAATCAATAAAGGTTCGCCAATACTTATGCAGCAACTTCGCCCGTTTCAGGCTTAGGAGAAACATACCATTATAGTGTCAAAGTCCTTCCGATCGTCAAACAAGCACAGAAGAAAGCAAAGTGACCAAACAATTAAGCACTACATTATAGAGTCAAAGAATCACTGTTCCTCTTGATATTTTTCTTGATAAGAATGATTTCAAGAGAAAAAACTATATGCGTACGTGTTTATGTTATACAAATGTCCATATATGGTGTTCAGGTTACATACGTAGTTTGTTACAATTTGTCTCGTGGTTATATTAATCTACTCGATACTGCTATACACGTGGTCATGTGGTCTAAGGCGCCATCTTAAGATCACTTACCTCTCACCGTTAAGGTTGTAGTAAGATTCCAGCTCGACAAAACACTTTACGTGAGAAAGTTTGCCAGTTACTTGTGGAAGAATGGTGGTTCTACTCATATCCATTCTAAGGTCTTGCTTCACCATATAAAACTGGATGTACCATATATGAGCTGTGTTGAAAATGGCGTTCAACTCAAATAACAATAAAAAAAAAAACACTACATATTCATCTTCACTCCTTTAAGGCTATAGAATAAGAAACGTTTTAGATAAACGTTAATTGGGCACAAACCACATCTCAAACAGCTTAAAGATCAGGAATATTTAAATAAACGGAAACCTGGGGTCGTATTCACCAACCATTCTTGAGAATAATCTTAGAATTTAGCTTGAACATTCAAATTACAAGCTTAGATATCTAGTTTACCATGACAGATAAAAGATTTGTGAGAATTTCTTTGATTATATATTAGTTGTCCCCATATGCGTGCAAAGTTTGGTCTTAATACATGGTCTCTAAAAAAATTATTCTTGAGTTAAAGTCTAAGAATATTCTTAAGAATGGTTGGTGAATACCACCCCTGGTTTTCGTTTTTAATATAACACATTTATGTTTAGCTTATTTACAAATAAATAATCCGAATTGGATTTTCAAATGAAACACATTAAAACAACATGCGAGCATGGTTCAGTTCTGTGTAGGGATTTTCCATTTCACTAAAGGTAAATGTATGTACTTACAACATCTGTCTTGCCTTGCGTGTAATTAACGTTCGGCTTAAATTACAACCTTCGAGTGTCTATAAAGTATATGTTACCATGTAATTGAATGCAATACAGAATACACATCCAGAAATCGTCTGTGTTTGCATCTTAAGGTTTTTTGTTATATTTTAATGATAGTGAGTGTATAGTTTCAATAAACTTAAAGAACTTAACAAGAGTTCCAATAGTTTTTTTCTCTAATTGATTAATTAAGAACGATTATATTAACAAGGATCGCATAAAATGATATATATCTACTATAGCATTGATAGTGTTGGTGTTTGTAAAAAGTTTGTTATTCTAATCATAAACAGTCTGTAGTATGGAATGGGTCCGTTAAACAGCTGAATATGAGTACGCTGTACGTTGATTGGTCAGTTGTTTCGACTGAAACATTGAATGACGTCACAGTTTATTAAGTTTTTAACTGTTATGAATTGTTGGACAGTCATAAATTCTTTGCTTTTCCATGGTGTGTGTGTGTGTGTGGGTGCGTGTGTGTGTCGGGTGTGTGTGTGTGTGTATGTGTGTGTGTGTGTGTGTGGGGGGGGTTAATAGACCTGATATGGGAGATATTAAGCTCTGAGATAGACTTAATCACAAATGTATGTTAAGGGCTAATAATAAGAAAATACTGTTCATGGTAGGACACATTCTGTCACAAAAGCACACCAACCATGACAACAAAGCAGTTCTATGGATAACCGCATTTAGAACGGTCAATGTCAAAACCGCCGCGAGGGAACTTAAACGTTGTTAATGAGCAAGCCAATGTAGCATCTTTATCTTTACGACGCTGGCATAAATAGATGTATCCCCGCCAGACTGATCACATACTAATACAGCTACATCCTCGTATGTGTGATATCGATATCAGACATAAAATTATATAACATGATACAATGTAATCATGAACAAATTAGCAACATGACTTTAAACAATTGATTGATCATATGACCTTCGTTGTACGGTCATTAATCTCCCTCCTGAATAAGTAATCTGTGACAGAAATAAAGTGTGTGTAATACAGGTTATCTACCTAATGAATATCAGGAACGGTGAGTAGGTGCGCTGGCCGCACTAATAACGTGTAGAACCCATACAAACAAACAAAACAATGTGTGTGTGTCAATTTATTGAGTGTTGCTCTAAAATTAAAACAAACAACAACAAACGGCAATGGAATGACGTTTTAAAACAAACATATTACACATCACTATACTCACTTGAGGTTAATTCTTAAGTGAGTGTTTTCATATCATGGTGTATGCTTTTTAATGCGGTGTTTTCCTCCCCAGGATGTTACATAATCCGGATTTTGACCAGACTCGTCCTAATTCGCTGAGCATTAATATAGCCTCGGAAAACACGAACAATTAGTGGCTTTTATTTGTCTAAATATACTATAATAAACCTATTAAGCACATAAATAGAATGATAGGAGTGTTATAAGAAATTAATAGTTCGTTTGACATTAAACAGAAAGTCACTTTAAACACGTGCGACATTTCAATGCTGCACTCTACGTTATCACATCTTTCAATAAAATAGAAGATTTCAGTATTATTTCAGAAAACGTTTTCCAGAGAAAATAATATGCTTAGGTCGTGTAATTTCGACCGTGCATTCTTTACAAACGCCAAAATCGGGAGATTTTTAATTTTGATCTTAGCAAAATGTTTGTGAATATCTATCATTTTTTTTATGTAACATGTTCATTCGATTCGGTGGCATTGTGTGTAGACAAATAGTAGGTATTCGCTATCGTTATTGATTGTGCACCACTTGTTACTACGATAAATATTCACGATGGGTCTTTTGTTAGTTATACAGGCTGGTGTCATCACTTTCGTATATAAGAATATACAATATACTTAAATATGATAATTCGTTTTTCACTCAAATGATGGTCTATGTTTATCCTAGTGAGCTTCAGCTTAACAAATTTTAAGTTTTTAATTTTATCATAAAGCTGTCTTGCTTGTCTTACATCACTCTATTAATAATGATTTTATCAGTACAAAATCATATGATAAAATAGATTATATTACTATTGTTATTTCCCCCATTTAGACATGAATGTTCCGCAACCCATATAATACTTGGTTTGCACTTTTTCGTTTTGCTGGAAGTTAACGAAATTGCAAAATTAATCATTTTAAATAAAATCCGATTTGTTTTTAATTTGTTCGTGAAGCAGCACATTTTGGACTGATGAATAGTATATAATTCTATACACAATTTCCTGAATCAATTTTGTCTTATTTTTGTATTTTTTTTTTATTACCACGCGCTAATCTTCCTTGTGAAAATTTACTTAACAGAAATGCTGAAGGTGAATAAAACCACCCGCGTCTTTGACAGAAATAACTTGATATTTTCTTAAATCCTTAGAATAAGTTCATTCAGTGGTTACTGACAACGAGACACCGCTTTTAAAAGTCGGAACTAATCGGCGTAAGGGGTTGTATGTTTCATTGCTCCTCGTCCTCGTTGACAAACCTAAGCAAATCAAGTCTGCTGTTTCCCTGTTTCCCGTTGCGTTATGTGCTACCAAGGACACACTTGATCAGATTGTGTAGGACAAAAAACAATTGTTTGTTATCAGTATACCTTCTGTGTTGATACATTGATGAATTTGTTATTTTGGCCCAAGGAAAATACACGTTATTGTAGAGAAACTCCAAAAATAAAACAAATGCCTAAAAGTAGACGTAAAATTTGAAGGACACAGCCACTCCAATAGCCGAAATATTGAATGTGAATGATAAAGACACATGGCAGCAGACATAAACACAGACACACGCACAGACAGACTTACAGTCAGAGAAACGTGGTCTTAGCATTTCTCCTCTTCCTCGTCATCACATCTTAAAACGAGACAGTGGAAAATCATTTCTTCAACATCTTTGGAGCTAATCCTAGTGAAGGGTGCAGAAGTTGAAATGAAGGCGCCTGCGGACAGTAAAAACAATTTCAGATTATCATTAAGTAAGGAGAACAACGGCGGTGCCAGAGGAGATTAACAGTGTTGGGACAAAAGCGAAAATAGTAAAGGATGCAATATGACCAAAAAAAAAAAAATAGAAAGAAAAAGTACCTTGACTTTTCTATGCAATACTTTCTAATGGTTTTCACTCATAGACCCAAATTAAAGAAAACGAAACACATGTTATTCTTGGTTTACATCTTCAATGTCAAACTATAGAACAGTATCGGTCATGTTTCATTCATGACATTTTTATGTTCAGGGAATACGCTGTTGACAAAGTTAAAGAAAATAAAAAAAGCCAATACATGAATTCCACATTTCAAAGCTTCAAATTTATTTCACAATTGTGTCACGACTATTCTTATGCTTCCCAAATGTTTCAAATTACCAATGATGTCATTGAGATCACAAATTGGCCAGTAAAATAAGGAAAGTGCATTTATTTAATGAAAAGAAACAAATATGTTCTATGACCTTCATTATGCGACAGAGCAATCTCTGCTTCCATTGAGTGCGTTACATTTAGTAATTACTCAGTCATAAATTACTAGGTAATTTTTTTTTATAGGATAGCAAGGGATCTGCCTTAGAATTTCAGAGGTTTATACTCCGTTCATTTGTATATGTTTGTACATCATTGCAAACATGTTCTCTTTAAGTACTCTGTATATACTAATGACAAAGCTCAGAAAAAAAAAACTTTTCACAATTTAAACACTTTTCCCTGAATTAGATGGGCCATTCATCGATTTACCAACAATGGTTTATTAACCAAATATTACGGGTTATAGACACAAAATTTAAGACTGTTTTCATGGAAAAGTCAAACATTTCTCCGAGCAATGTGGTTGCCATGGCAGCCTTATACGATGGTATTTATTGGCCTTCCTGATTTACAGGATTATGTCTAAACTAAAACCGTTATTGCCGGTCGCTACTCTACACTTCATGAATTAGTGAACGAACTCCTAATGAAATTTCGAGAAAACGACATTTTACAGGGAGTTTATCCCCGTAGTGTTATCCGCTCATTGATCTGGATTAGAGAAGCATTGATAATTTGTCAAAATGATTTGATACTGAATCATCACTTTAAACTATATACGCATGCAATGTTTGGGGAATTGGCTCTGCTATAGCGTATTTTCAAAATAAACTAATTGTTTGATGATGCGGGATTGTCTGGAAAACGTGAATAAAAATTAGTTAGGGCCTCAAGGAAGACTGACTTTGTCAATTACTTACTTTCTGTTAAATGCATTTATTGTACATGCGCCATCACATACACATGATATAACAATTGTGTAGACAGTCCAACTATAATACTTGGCAAGTTATACTGAGGATATCATTCACGTCTCACATAACTATACATTTTGTACTGTTCTACATATAAAGAAATGCACTTCCGGAGCAATGGATAGATTACCAGTGGTTCGAAAAGTGTCTTGTTCCCATAGACAGTCTTCTGTCGGTCCAATTATGCAGAAAATAACACGGGGTTGACCAGGTTGCTATTACACAATTTCGATGGTTTGATGGCATCCCGGAATGTTTGAGAATTATGTCGATTTGTTGCAGTGTATCACTACACATCTTTAAACTGTTATAGTATCATCAAACAGTTCCCAATGTCATCCAAACTTTGCAGAAATCATGAAAATGTTCCAATGTTCCCAAATGCACAAAGAATATGACATTTTTATTTTTTTACAAATTAATTGCTCAACCGCTTTACCCAGCTTAATTTCTTGGGCGTGATTCTTACGCTTAAAAAATGGCCTATGTACTTTGGTTATAATAATATTTTCAAACTGGTTCATAGTGGTTGTGATTTCTTGCTGCAGATAAGTAGAGCAAAAGCTGGCATAGCATATATTGCAATAAGACATCACTGCTGATAAAAAAGTGATTTTTATAGGATTCCAACATATGCATGTATTTATGAGCATTTAAGGACTTCTTTTTTTAAAAAAATCTCAATGTTTCACTGAACCCTCTTTAAAAATAACCAACGTGGTCAACCTACCAGTTATTAAGCATTTTATGCGGGTATATATTTCTGCTATGAAAAAAAAGTACTTAAAAAAAATTCTATGTGGAATTCTTTTTTTACCATTGAAATCCTAGACCTTATTTTATTTAAAACAAAGAATACAATTTAATTGTGTAGTGAGACCTTAACTTCTAAACAGCATGTTGTTTAAGAGAACATATTTCTTGCTTCCTTACATTCGAAACAAAAGACACGTTTTACACAATTACACATTTATTTTCATTTCTTGTCTACAAAGGAACTTCCACTCAAATGTCTCGTAAAGTAGATTTTAATTCAATCATTAGTCAAATATAATTATATTTCATTCACGGCGTCGTCAGTACACGCATGTGCATAATGTTTTATTGCCATGCTGTGAAACTTTTTCTGAGCTGTAATGTCGATGGACTGTTTTACTTTTCAAAGTCTGTCACGTTTTTGTTAATTAGCCAAAGATTTTTTCTCCAAAGATTTATGTCACGGTAACTTGTCCGTCGTCGGTTTTGTAAACACTGTAGCATTTTTGTTTAAATCTTTAAGTTTTCATTAGATTTTAACTTTTTGTATTGTCTCGTTAATATGTATCAGTATTAAATTTCACAATACTTGGTCAGGATGTTATTGATAATTAAAGCGCAGACGGGCCACTCATACCGGACTTAAATGGATATAGATATAGTTCTCGTTGTTTAAAAAAAAACTAAACACTGTTGAACGTTACTTTTAAACAGACAGTGACTTAACTTGGTCAGAGTGCTATTGACAAATAAGGCTACTTCGAGTTATTGAACGGCTGTATCGAACTAAAACTGACAGAGGTATGACCCTTCGCCGGTTATATCGGACCAAAATCGTTAGAGTTTTTGCCTTTGATTGATTGAAAAACGTTTAAAAACCTCAGAGCTGATATGAATCAATTTTCAATTCGTTTCCTTGGTAGAACATACACTGTTGTTTTAGAGAGATAATCGGATCGAGCCTGGAACCGAACCCATGATATTCTATCCACTGCACTACCGCTCACCCCATTCCCCTCCGCTCGTAGCTATTGATCCAGTGTCAGTCTCTTCTATAAATGGCTGTTACCTTGATTTTTTTCTTTACACAAAGTATGGGTTGAATTCCTTCATTTTCTATAAATCAAAATAATTAAATACACGGAGAATTACGCAGTGGAAAGTTATGTCTGGCTATTTATAGAAAAAAATGCCATTCATTTCACCTAATGAATGAACAGCGTCTTTAATGCTGTTTGTTGTTCACATTCCTCTTTATATAGACACTTCTACAAATACCAATTGCTAGGTAATTGCATGAAACTGCTTGCATTTCTCGTAACCCAAGCCAACACACGAGTGTATGGATTTGTCATTTTTTCTTGATCAATTGCAGGTGTTTTGTGTAATATCTGCAATTCAATACTCTTTAAAGTGGTTGATAAACGATCGTAACAAGACAGACGCTAAAAAAATAGACAAGCTTCAGTTTAGAATCATATTCTAGTTTAATCTCTGTTATTGATACCCTTAGAGAGATCTAAACAAGAAAGGCAGCTTTGGGATTTGAAATGTTAGCTTTGTTGGTTTATATTTATATTGAACGGAACAGCTAACCCGCCACTTTTGTATTTCTAATATATATGTCATTATATTGAGTAGTTTTATCAACAAGTTTATACGACATTATCAGTATTGATTTTTTTGGTTATATATAGTTGAACTGTTAGTTCTTATTCAAGTCCAAATTTCAAGGAAATTGCGCATATATTTTTTTGAGATACATAAATTATCAGGTATGTAAAATGTCAGGTGGCGGTCCGGTAGAATAAGCACTGAGCTGGTGTTGTCTATTAAGAACTCTTTGGTTAAAGCAGAGGATTTGACCAGCATCCTCTAATATCAGCAACCAACACTCTATCAGCTGTACGTCCAACCGATTGCTGAGGTTGGTAAACTGAAGGTTACTTGATAACTAGAGTACAACTCTACTTTACTGAACCGAACAGCTTTTCCGACACTTTCTTTCCCAATATCTTCGTCAAAATATTGAATAGCACTATTAAAAATTGTATATGGCATTAACAGACAGTTACGTATTTTTACATAACCTTTTAAGCCAAAATTTCAATGAAATTGCCTTGATATATTGGAGAGAAAAACATGTCAGGTACATAAAATGACAGGTGGTGGGTAGTATAGGTTAAAATGAACTGTTGATATATTGTCAAACCTGCTTGAAGCTGCCAGTCAAGGGAAGGAACAAAAAGGTCTTTTAAGACAGGTTGTTGCTTTATAAAGATTAATTTCGTTTGAAAGCATAGAAATGGAAAATAGCAAAAATCGCTGCTTAAGACAAGTTGCTGCCTAATAGAGATGAATGCTTACATAGGTTTGACTGTATATCAAAACCAAATTACGTGACGCTGGGCTAATTTAAATATCAAATATTAGAATATTTAGGCAATGGAAGTACCCAAAGTTACTTATACTCATTATAGTTTTTAATGATTTACAAATATCTATTTACTTAGGGCATAGAAGTGTTTCGTGGTAAACATCCCCAATACAGTCTTGAATATGATTTCTAATATTTGAATACTCAGGTCATGGTAGTACCTAATGTTACATATGGTCCACAATACTGTTTTGAATGTATTTCTAATATTTGAATACTTAGGTCATCGAATACCTAATGTTACATATGATCCGCAATACAGTTTTGAATGTATTTGTAATATTTGAATACTCAGGTCATGGTAGTACCTAATGTTACATATGGTCCACAATACTGTTTTGAATGTATTTCTAATATTTGAATACTTAGGTCATGAAATACATAACGTTACATACGGTCCACCATATTGTTTTGAATATATTTCTAATATTTGAATACTTAGGTCATGGAAGTACCTAACGATACATATGGTCCACAATACAGTTTTGAATGTGATTTATGATATTTGAATACTTAGGTCATGGCAGCTTCTACCGTAACATATGATCCACAGTTCTGTCTTGAATGTGATTTATGATATTTGAATACTTAGGTCATGGCAGCACCTACCGTAACATATGATCCACAATACTGTTTTGAATATGATTCATGATATTTGAATACTTAGGTCATGGCAGCTTCTACCGTAACATATGATCCACAATACTGTTTTAAATGTATTTTTAATATTTGAATACTTAGGTCATGGAAGAACCTAACGTTACATGTGATCCACAATACAGTTTTAAATGTATTTATAATATTTGAAAATTGAGGTAAATAAAGTTCTATTTGAAATCATCCTCAAATACAGGTTTTAATACATTTCTGTTGTTTAAATATGTTAGACATTGGCGTGCATACTGCCGCTGATCCTCAATATGGACTTGCTCATAGGAACGCTCGAGTCCAAATGATGTTAAAGATATCAGATATGTTAAAATCTATAATTATTGTAATTTTATTCAAATTTAAATACTATTTTGATACACAATTTGATACGACTGTTTACACCATATTAATCTCTATGAATAGACTTATCATGTAAACACATACCTAAATGAAGAAAAAACATTGTCTGGCAACGCAAACTGAAATACCAAGTTCAATATAACTATATTTAAATATAGCTTTTGCCTTTCTATTTCAATTTAAACAGGAAATTAGAATTCATCAAATAAATGTCTCAAGTCAGATGCGATTTTCTAGAAATACTGTTCTTGTAAAGTCAATATTGTCTACTGTTTGAAAGCTTACACTTGTCAGCATCGATATTTCCACTACAAATACTTTCGTGACAATTTCTCTTTTTAGACACTGCGTTAGTTCAGACTTTTATATTGGCACGTTAAACTTCATTAATAAAAGTACAATTAGCATTCGATACTGTATTATCATTATTAATTTAAAGTGCAGGTAACGCATAATGTATGAAATGCGAATTGACGACCGTATCACAGTGAAACAATTGGTGACAGATTAAGAGAAAACATATTATTTGAGAATGCCCTTACATTAGCACAGATTATAACAAGCAAACGATTAAATTGTACTTAATTGACTAGTCTAAACGAATACTTAGTGTTGGTTCTATATACATTGATGTACTTTATTTTAAGAGAAGAGAAACGTAAATGATGAACTATTTGTTGTAGTTAACCAAAAAGTAAATGATACAATCAAGATGTATGAATCTTTTAATTTGTGTGTTAATATTGCCATATTGCAAGAAGAGAACAATGACAGCTTATCACTAAGGAAGGTTAATCAATTTATATGACAAAGATATAGTATTTACCCACTAATTAGTAAGTAATAGAAATAAAATTTGCACAAATATCTGTTTCTGCGACGTGATAAATATATAAATACTATCGTACCTGTAAATAACACGTTTCCATATTTAATATATAAAATATAACCCTAAACGTATTGACTTGAATGTGTGAGTGTTATATTTTTATTTATCAAAAACAAAACACATTTTAAAACTGTTATGTTATTGGTTATTGTTTGAAATAACATCCGATCGAGTACCGGCAATGACATTATTCCTTTTCATAAAATCAAAGACAACACTTCTTTTCATTTGTACATTATGTTGTTGAACCGGTTTTTAAGTTACATACAAATGTTAATGATTACCCCCCCCCCCCCCCCCCCCCCCCACCCCCACCACACACACTCCGATATTTTTGTGTGTTAAAGGATCTCATTTATTATAAAGCTTAAATGACCAATGCAAATTGTATAAGCATAGAACCACGTTGTTTAGAGATGAAACCGGGTTCACAATTTTCTAGAACCAGACTGCTCAAAGATGGTGTCGGGCTATCGTTTTTTCTAGAACCCGATGTTGTATAATTGTATTTAACATTCTTTTCTCTTTTATTACCCAAATTATATTTATTTCAGCCTTGGATACAAACAATGTGATGGTAAAGAAACAGGTGTTTGAACTGTTATCGGCTCTCAGCGTCTACTCTTCAGAAGGCTACAAATTGACACTTGAAGCTTTGAATAGTTTTAAGGTAAGCCGAGTTTCTGTAATCATCAGACATCGTTAAGTTGCTTGTCTTCAATGTATTGATCATGTGATGATGATATTGAGGTGCTATTTTAGTGTAACCCAGCGCAGTGTTTGAGCGAACACATTTTAAATGCAGTTTTGCGTAACTGTTTGAATAACATGCAAATACATGTACTTATTTGAGGTATTTTAAGTGGAGTTAATTGCCAGTCTGTAGACAGATACAACTCTTAAGTTAACAGTTATGGTCGAAATGATTACGCATTTGTAAAATGTCAGGAAAACAAAGAAGACATAAACAATAGAAATAAATGGATTAGCTGTAGTTTAATTCTAATTACGCATGTGATGTTGCGTCAATAAAATAATTTGCGCTTAATAATCACCAGAAAGTTATACATTAATGTTCAAATGTAACCACCTATAACATATTATCATATGTTTCACTCAATTACAAGTGCTTTTCGTACTTTTGTAGAGATAATGATTGCGTTTCACAAAATAAAAATTAAACGTAAACCAACAATTATTCATAATATTCTTATTTTCATCCAAATGGAGCCAAGTTGGCTCAAATCATGCAGAAAGTTACATTTTTTTTTCTGAAAATACAGACATTCAAAATGTCGATCATAATTTGAATACACAACTGAGAAATTGTCAATTGACTTTCGTCGATTTTTATCGTAAGCTATTTTGTGAAACGCAGCCAATGACATTTAACAACAAATATAAATCACCGACTTTTCTTTTTCCACACACATTTATTATATCAAATTTGAATATATTAGTTTAAACAACGATTTATTAACTGATATAATAGTGAATCGCCACATTGGATACCTTTAGGTCAACTGTTATCAACTCTGAACACGTTCTGGTACAGGTTACATGATGCTGAGAACATTTCCATCAATTTCATATCAACAACAAGCAAGGACCAAGCTCTCCCGATTAAGTCTTTTGGGAACGCCACATTCGACCACGCCGATTAGTCAGTTGCCTCAACTGAAATTTGAATGACATCACAGTTTAGTAAACGTATTGCTATGAATCATGTGACAGACACAGAATGACCTACTATTCCATTGGTGGTTAATACACCCGATTCGGGAGATATCAGGTTATGGGATACACTGAACACCAATTTGATATATCCAGATTCAGGTCTGTTTTTCCCTAATGTAAAAACATGGAATTTCCTGTGTGTCCCACAATGCACATCTATATAATATTTTACTAAATTGTTACGTATTTCATCTTCCGCCCCAGCAACTGACCAATCAGAGTGTTTGTATGTCCCTGTTATGTAATGGTTCCTCAGAGGAAGAGCTCAGTTTTGACCCTTATCATTCAACTACACGCTGATTGGTCAGTGAAGTTGACGTTGAAAAGCTCTCATAAATGTCAAAAAATCGCTATTATTTAAAAAAAACACACCTATATATTATGTCACATGTTGAACTACCTGTCTATTATATTTCACATATGTTTACCTTGAATCGACGTTGTCAACTGCCACTTTTGGTTATTATTCCAAACAATCTCATTCGCTTTGAAGTGTTAGACATATGAGTCTTTGCTTTTTCTTTTGGATATAACATACTTAAATGTCAGGTATATGTCTGCGATTGCTCTAGACGAACACAGAATACATGACTCGTTAATGTTACAAACTGCTCCATGCTACAGACATGATGGGGACGCGTTTACCTATAATGCATGAAGTGCACAATAGCGCAAACAGTAATTGTTTTGAAAAATAATCAGGCGCCGCTTGTAATCCGTCACAATTTATACCAGAGGCGGCAAACATATACAGTAACAGTAAAATAATTATGATGGAATATTGTAGCAGTCATTGGTATGTGATACATGAGAAGACTGCAAATGACATTCTGAAACTACGGAATTAAATGTCGGCGTACACTTTAGGCAAAGCTTTGACACATTAACAACATTTTGTTATAGTATATATGACACCATCTACCGTCTATATACCAGCTCTCATCTTATTCGTTTGACTGGCAATTACAGAAATCAATTGTTAATAATGTCTTGAAAATAGAGATACGTTCATCACAATGCTGGTAGTAGTTATTTTCTAATCATGCTACTGTCATTTATCTCACATTTGATATGTCACAAAAAAAAATAAAAAGATTGTCTTAAAATGACTTTAATGGTTATGTGATTTAGAAAGCGAACTCCTCAGTTAATAATATGTCGAACGTTTGTCACAATAGCATAACTGTAAAACACTTTAAATTCGTGTTACTTTATTTCGCGAATTTGCTCGAATTCGTCCCATTTTATTTATTAGCGAAGTTGAATTCGCGACGTTCGAAGAGTGAAACTGAAAATGCATTGTTTCATTCTGATATCATTTGTTTCTGTAACATACTGCATGCTTGTCAGCTGGTATTTGTACCCAAAGAGGTATCGTATTTCTCTTTGGTTGCGCGACAACCGGGGTGGTATTCACCAACCTTCATAAGAATAGTCAAGCCTAAAATCAAGAATGAATTCTGAAAAATAAACTTAGACACCAATAGTTTAGGAAAATATTTACGAGCATGCAAAGGCGCCTAATATACAGTCAAATAAACTGTCACATGTATTCTATATGTTATGGTAAACTAGATATCTAAGGTTGGAATTTGGATCGAGTCTAAGAATACTCTAAAGAATGACTGGTGAACGGATGCGGACTCAACGTTTTATTTGATTGAATTGAAACATGATATGCCTTTATGTCCGTCTTCTGTTGATAATATTCAGATGCTACATAAGTATAACCCCGTCAAAACGATTGGGATAGCTTGGGTAACTACCCTGGTTATAGTTTGAGTTACTTACCCGTGATACTAAAACTGTATCTGCTTTAAAGACAACAAACTGTCAGATGTTTCGTAAAATGAACAAAAAAGAATCGGAACATTTTCTGCCTTTGATGCAAGTTTCGATACACTAAGTGATCCATTTTAGTAATTGTTTCCACAATATCATATCTTAATTAAATTTGATGTGTAATCCATTAGACATTGCAATGCCGTCATTGTTTTATTAATGTACTGCAACTCCCTCGGGACTGACAATTTGGTTTCCAACTGAAAACACAGCGTTCATACACTTAACATGTATTACATTACATGCTTGCTCAGCAAATAAATTCCCGCTTTCGATGGATTTTGTGTACATGTTAAAATTAAACAATTTCAATTATCCGTTTTATATAACAGGACATAACGCTGACACAGGTGTATAGAAATACAGTGCATCAACACAAACACACAACCTAACACTTAGAGAGGAAATACAACCGTGACATTTGACATTTGTATTTCTACCCTTCGTGTATATTTACATACCGTTGTATATATATATTAATAATATCATATTAAATGTAAACAAAACGGAAATTAAATGTGTAAGTGGTTTGGAATTCGCATGCACTAGGTCTAAGCCCTCTAGTGTTGATTGTGTCATCAAGGGAACACAACTCACTTCTACTGGGTATTTCGTCTTGTGTTAGCAGCCTTCTTATTAATCTAAAACTATCAATTATTTTTGTATTAGATACATTTTCCTCACCAGTCAACATCTATTTAAAGCTGTTTTGTACAGTAAATATCACCAATCGACACAACAAAGAGCTTGATATAAAATATTTTACTTTTCTTTTTTGTTTGACACAAGAACAGTTGTGTCTATTCATACAAACACTATATATAAAATCCCGCATTTATCCTACCACGCAACTTAACTTTACACCTGCCAGAGGTTGTAAGCATTGTTATATTTGTAATCTGAGAAAATTCTGAAGTTCACTGCTCTTTTTGTCTATCTTGCAAAATGTATTAACATTATGAAAAAGGCAGGTTCATATGATATTTGCAAGCTTAATGAAAGATAATTTCAATATCAATGATGAAAAGGACGAAACGCCCACAAAGGTGTGGCGTATATTATTACGTAAATAGCAACGAATGCTTAATTAATAACGTATTTTGAAAAGGAAATGAAAACAGTTCTAATCAACCCTTATACTAAAAACTTTTTATACACATTTTATACACATTCTCCAAATGTGTCTCTAAATAAAAAATACATTTCATGTTTATCTGAATGCTGCTTTTAAAAGGAAACATTTCTGTTTTGTTTCTTTGAACATTAACAGTTGTGGTATCCGTAAACGGTGTTCATTCCTTTCATTTTTCTTTATTATTTTTCTTTTTTGAGCACAAAAATAAAACAGGAATAAAAATACTCTTTTACGGTATACTAATAAGGTATACATATATACATAAGCATTTACTTAACCTACATAGAGGTTAGAACGTGCCCGATCGGCTCAGTCGGTAGCGCCTCTGGCTACCAATCCAGGAGCGTGAGTTTAGAACACTCCCGGTTGATAATTGATATACGAAATTGCGTCTCATTGCTATTCGTCTCTCACCGCTGATTCAAGTGCAGAAATTGGAAGTGCTCAAGTACAGATTAACTTTCCAGGATTACAGCGTGGTCAGATGTCTGATTGTCTTGTTACTCTCGAAGGCATAAAACTGACCAAATATTAGAAAGAAAATGACACAGAAGTTACATAAATTTTTATCAATTATATTTCGATTAAGTTCTAGAACCGAACTCGTTTTAAACATTCTATCGATCTTCTCTTTATGACATTGTTCAATCAAAATATATTAAAAAAACAATATATTATAATCAGACTAAATTCTATAATATCTGATAAATATCCAAAAAATGCAACCAAGAACAGAAAACAGAAGGTTCGGTTTTAGTAATTTTCTTCATAAAGGGTAATGAAATAGACACCTCACTTCTTAGCACCTTTTTTTATTTTTTTATTTTAAAGCAATATTGAATGAGTTCTATGATTTTTAAAGACATATATCTCATACAATCACAGGATCAAATCGATTCTAATGATATAGCACACTCACCAATATCTTATCAATATAATGTCAGTATTTCACATACTTCAATTCAACTGCATGTGAGCATGTATTCACCAATGTGCGTTCCTTTTACAATATTAAATTAGTATATTTTTATTTTGTTTTCATATACATTTCGATTGATATCAATATTCTTGTCATGACAATGAAATAATATATCTTTTGAATCCAATGTCTTGGGATTAATTTTCATGTGCTTCTACTCTAAATATAACTTACAAGAAAACATGATTGCTGAAAAATTTAAATTAGTTTGAATTTATCTTTTTTAAATCTATTTGTTTTCAGTAATAGTATTGCTTCTGTAAACTGATCACCACCATGTTAAAAATGATAACATCTCTGGCCTTGACCTACTTAATGGTGAAAATACAAGTATGATATACACCGTCTGTAGACGCTTGCTGTGCTCTTGTTTGGTTGAAACATATTTATTCATTCAAATGTACATATACAGTCAAACCTGTCTTAAGCAACCAGTCAAGGGAAAGTGCAAAAGTGGCCTTTTAAGACAGATGGTTGCTTATTACAGGTTAATTTACTCTAAAAAGCATAGAAATGGGAAATAGAAAATATGGTTGCTTAAAATAGGGAGATGCTTAATAGAGGTGACCACTTACACAGGTTTGACTCTAAACACATAAGTTTAGGTATAAATATGGATAAGAACGGAAGACAAAATCTTATAAAGTTCTTCTCCATGACATATATAAATTGTGAACAGATTTGGCAGATTATTAACAATATAAGTTATGCTTTTAGCATTACGAATATAACACAGTTCAAAATATATTTAATGATGTGCTCTTGTTTATATTCTTTATGTATATTCACTTAAACGACAAATACATGCGCGTCAGTGCTTCTTTTGCTTTTCAAATTTTAATTATTTTGTTTTAAGTACTTTTAATTGGAAGTCAAGATAAACAATGGCTTTCAACTTTTATTTATGAAAAAAATGTTAATAAATTGTAATAGTTATATGTGATTAGAAGAAATATTTTATATGTTATAAATTGTCTCTTATAATTCTTTTTAGAATGGCATATGTTATTTAATGTGAGTGTACTATGTTCTATATCGTTGTACATATGATGAGACATTAATAAACAAATAAACATATATGCATGTATAAGAAGTCTTAATCGACTACTTTTATTTACACTGTTTTGTTTTCATGAACGGCCTAAGAGAAAAGAGGTTCGACGCATTCATAAACCAGGTTTGAGATTTTCAGTGACGGTTTGGCATTTTAAGGCACTGACTCTTGCTGTCATTGTATTATTCAAATGTTGAGTCTCCTTCTTAATATACATTCCCTTCATTTTGCTATCTTCATTTTTGTTCTAGGTTGCCAAGAAGCATCGTTATAAATTTAGCGTGATCGTCCACGAGCTTAGAACGGCCGAGTTAGTACCTTACAAGACAACATTGATCGCTTTCATTAATTGTATTTTGGTCGCTTCAGAAGAATTAGAGGATAGAGTTAGACTGCGAAACCAGTTTATTGGTAAGTGTGTTAGATGTAGATGAAAACATTCAGAAAATGGCTTATTAGGTAACTGACTTGGGAGTAAGATTTCAAACATTTATTTATTTATTTGTTTAGTTATATTGGAAACACGTTTATTTAGTTTATAACTCGAGTATAAGAGAGTTTGAGAGAAAGAGTTTTGTTTATTGTTAAGTGCGTTGGATAGGTTGGTGTATAACGATCTCTAATTGGAATGTACTTTGAATGGGTACATTACAAGTAAACGTGAAAACTCATTGGTGAGTGAATAGTAACATCGGAAATAAACGTAGAAATAATTATCATTGAGAACACAAGGAAACACAAGGAAATAAAAAAGGAACACAAATTGGCAATAACATTTAGGAAACATATGAGTGAAACGAACGCTAAGTTTAGTGGTAAATACCTAGAAAATGTAAAACCAAGATGTATTGTTCATTTTATCATTATTTAAGGGTGTTTTAATATATGGATGCCTGGTCTGAGTAAAACGTCATAGAATGAAAGTATTTCTGACAGAAAACACGATAAAAATAGTATGTTTCGTCTATTTGGTTGATTTGATAGGTATTGAGAGAATTACGTATATGCTTTAGACTAGAAATACAGACAACGGGCGGACGGACGAACGAACGGATCATTTATAATTGACGCTACTATAGAATAAAACAAATTACTGTTTATCGGACGGTTTTAAAAATTCTAAAAAGTAATCTCTTTGAAATAAATGTAAACACTCCTATTGGAACAGGACACCAGCAACTTATGTTTCACCAAACGACAATTACCGTCTGCAGAAACATGTTAAAACATCTTAACTATTCCCCAAGCGCCTGTGTTATCCAGAAAAGCCGCTGACTAATTATTTTAGGTGTAAGACGCCATCTGCTCGGTGTAATGTATCTACATAGAAACTTCTACTTTAAGATGAAACTGTCAACATAAATGGAACGTCTATTGATCGCTGCAGGAAAAACTAACGTCACGTTGATGCAGTTTTACAGAAATTTTAGATTTCCCAATTAACTTCAGATGGCTTTTTTTAATTTAAGTAGCAATATTGCCATTTTAACATGCCGTATATAAATTTCACGATAATTTTTTTTGGTATGTAATTTTGTTAGATATGTGGTTGAGCTGTTATGAATATTTGACTTTTTGTAGTCAATTATTTACAAGGAAATACTATTAAGTGCTATAACAGCTACCTGATTTCAGCAAACTTTGAATAAATCTAAAAATTAAATCATGTACTATATTTATGTGATGATAGCATGAACGTTTTGGTATATACATGTTCTGGTGCCTTTTCATTGTGAAAACACTTATTTCCCCACTCGAAATGCACGGAAAGTCTGGAGGGTCCGGCAAGTTTTGAAACTGAAATTAGCATATGAGAAAATATAACTGTCATCTATATCAACTTTTAATACCTGCCAGAAGTTTCAATTTTCATTAAAATGTATTCTTGCAAGTTTGAAATATATACTACAAATAAATCATATATAGCTTATATTTAAAAAAAATACATACATGTATAGCAATTCATGTCAGCATTTAGTGTTTAACGTCTCACACAATTAATTTTGTACTGTTCTACATATAGAGAAATGCACTTCTGGAACACTGGATACATTACCATTCTAAAAGTGCCTTGTTCCCATAGATAGTCCTGTGTTGCTCCAATTATGTAGAAAAAAATCATGGGGTTGACCAGGTTGATTTTTTACAATTTCGATGGTTTGGTGGCATCCCTTCATTTTTGGCAATTCTGCCCATGTGTTGCAGTGTGTCACTACGCATATTTAAACTGTTATAGCTTCGTCAAACAGTTCTCAATGTCATCCAGATTTGGTAGAAATCATGAAAATGTTCCAAAGTTCCCATATGCACAAAGAAATATGATATTTTATGCATTTTCAAAAAAAAATGCCAAACCGCTTTTCACAGATCTAATGTCTTGGGCGTAAGAATCCTGTTACCGTCATGTAAAGAGAAAACTTTTAAGTGAGACCTTGAACTACGTCACTTTGTTTAATATTTGGCAAATTATAAATACTGAAATATCGAAATAATGTAACTATACTGTTTCTTATACAGGCTTAAACTTATTGGACATCATCGATGAACTGCGTAATAATGACGACGACGATTTGCTTATCCAATGCAATGTGTTTGATGAATTCAAGCAAGAAGATGACGACGCCTTGAACGCCCTTAATCCGGCTGGTGTAGATATAAATGACCACCATGAGTTATTTAACGCGTTGTATGAAAAGGTAAACGTCTCACACAAGAATTAATTTTGTAGTGTTCTACATATAGAGACCTGCAGTTCTGGAACACTGAATACATTACCAAGGGTTCTAAAAGTGCCTTGTTCCCATAGATAGTCCTCTGTTGGTCCAATTAGTCAGAAAAAAGGGGGTTGACCAGGTTGTTTTTTTTCACAATTTCGATGGTTTGATGGCATCCCTTCATTTCTGACAATTCTGCCCATTTGTTGCAATGTATCACTACGCATCTTTAATCTGTTATAGCATCATCAAACAGTTCCCAATGTCATCCAAACTTTGCAGAAATCATGAAAATGTTTCAATGTTCCAAAATGCACAAAGAAATATGACATTTTATGAATTTTTAACAGAATAATTGCTCAACCGCTTAACCCAGCTCTAATTAATTGGGCGTAAGAATCTTGCTACAGTCATGAAAGGGAGGTGATTCTTAAGTGAGACCTAAACGCTGTTTTGCTTATATCTGGCGATAAATGTTATATTATCATTTAAGTAACACAAAGAGTAACCTAAAACAAATGTATATGTTGTTCTTTTATCTTAAATCATAAAACAAACGACAAAGAGGATAACATGTGTTTTAAAAAAGCGCATTGAAATCTTCAGTGATTTTCTATTTGTCTTAACTTTGAACATACACAGCCTTTAGGTAGACCTGTCTGAAATATGAAAAGATATTTGCAACGAAAATAAACGTAAAAACACATTCAGAATGGTTGCTGATAAATTTTTGGAAGTCGAGTGAAGCTCTGACTTCCTTAGCTGTCGTGCAGCCCCAGTAATCTGTTATACAAACTACGTATGGCAAAAACCGCCATATTCATCCGACCGATAAAGTAGTTCACAACTTTCAACACGCGTTTACCGTAACAGAGGATGTATGATACAACAAAAGTTTTTTATTTATTGCGGATGTTTTTCTTTACAAAGTTCAAAAATACGATACGGGAAGCATACAATGTGTATGGAAATGCGACAGAATACACTTAACTCGCTGTGCTATAAAAAACGCGCCAGTTTTCATTAATAAAAAAATGTTTTACGCATTTACTACTATGCATAGTGACGTCATCTGGTGGGGGATATAATCTCTAACACCATTCGACATGTAATCATTAAT
This sequence comes from Panopea generosa, assembly GCA_029582155.1. NCBI lineage: Eukaryota > Metazoa > Mollusca > Bivalvia > Adapedonta > Hiatellidae > Panopea > Panopea generosa. Next base: position 13,517,080 of record CM055896.1, on the reverse strand, counting down.
GGGGTGAACGTTTGACATGTTTTCGATATAATAACTCGTAGTTTGAGTAAATAGTGATTGTTAGTGAAATTTTATTCACTACGGATTGTCCTCTTTTAATTTGGATAGTAAAATAACGAAATTAGGTTCGGGGCTACATTTGTTGTTTATAGAAAAACGCGCCAATCTGTCATGTTATGCAAGGAGTGTATTGATGAACATATTTAACGGTTAATTAGGTCATCCGACCGTTATGTTTGTTGTGTTTTTGTGTTGTATTTTTTAGATTGATTAAATCAAGGTCACGCAACACCGTTTATAATGCTATTCATTGATTATTTATATTGTTGATTGAAAGCTATATGAGAATCGAACATAACTCGGGTCAATATACGCGTAAATCTATAAGTAGGTCATATTTGTTTTGGTCTAGACAAAGAGTTGTGGATATGTGTTGTATATTCTCAGATAATCAGGAACATTTTGTGCTGAATGCGTTTTGTTATCCATGAATCATAACTATTGAACTGGAGATATTAAAATTGACTGGAGTTGTACATTACTGCTCAATTCTTTCGATTTTGGAGAAACATCAGACTATGAAGGTTTGTTTGTGAAGCTTTCATATAGGTTGTTCATGATAACTTTTATGTGGAGATGTGGAAAGGAATCCTGGTTTTCACCAGAGTCATCAAATATTCAGTCGATTTTTACACGGAAGACGGTGTGTACCATTTGCATTATTAAAATGCAAATGCATTATTAAAACCATTTGATAGCTACTGTTGGAAAAGTATTGATATGAACTCTGTATTGTATGCAGGGGATTATTTATACAGATACTCAAAAGAAATATGAAACACACTACATTCTTTTCTAAATCCCAACGAATTGCCTTTTAACATATCAGAAATCTAACTAAGTTTTCCAATTTTCCGAACCTACATTTTCGAATTAACACAAGCAGCTAGTCTTCCCTCAGGACCTTCAGGCCTTTGATATATCTATTAAAATCTGCAAATCGATTACCTGTACCTAGAACGTAGTCCTATATGTTTTAAACTACGTGTTATCTAATAGTTTATAAATTCGTTATCATTGAAAAATAAAATGAGTGCATTTATCACGTTAAGTAAAAAAAACTCTATTAATATTCTGTTTATTTTATAACATAAAATATGCATGTCAATATATGAGGGAGCGTACTTACTCGTATGTATTTTTAGTTCATCCAACTAAGATGCCGTTTTTCAGAAACAAATATGTTAAATACAATAGCACACGACATATTTTTCACCAGCTTGATGTTTTTTTCTAGCACCATATCAAGTTAATAATTCATAACGGAAAGATTATGTTTGCAAAGAAATACGATACAGATCTCTAGATTTATTAGATAACCTCATATTATTGTGTTTTATTTTTTCGAGGAATTAGTTTTTTAACAAGTGAATTTAAATTTGTTGATAATAAGCATTCAACGTGTGACATGTTCTCTCCTTCATAAATTTAATCAAAACTCTTAACACAAAAGAACCGGCATATCTCCCAAAGATGACCACACGTTGCAAAGCGCATTTATTTTCGCTTGTGTAGGTACAGGCTAGAAATTAAAACGAGTTACATAGAAGAGAAACATTGATTTAAATTAGCCGAAAGTTAGCAAAATGATCAAAGATTTTTATTTTTTCTCAAATTAGTTTTCAACGAAAATGAATTCCAACGAATATGTTCTTCATCCAAAAACAACGAAATAAAATCTCAACGAATATTAATGAATGTACAGCATTTACCTACAAACTATTTTCAGCAATCATTCGAAATCATTATTGAATGTTTTAAAAATCAGTAGTGTATAGATATTGTGCAAGTCAATTGTCACTCGTGAATCCGACTTTAACTCAATCAGCAAATCCATGAAATATGTCATTTCACGATCGCTTATAAGTATAACATTTTCAGCGATATTCAGCTTGTATATGCATTTTGGCATCTGCTTTATATTCAAATAAAACATTTTTCAAATATTTTGCTTTTATCTGCTATGAAATACCCTCACCACTTCTAGAGAAATTGTCTGCATGAATAATGCCGTTCTATTTTAGAGTTTCCAAGGATGAACTATATCTGTTCAATATGCGCAATAACATGACGTCATTATTCAATCTCTAGAATTTGCGGTAAATTAATTTCGATGCAATAGTTTCGTATTAACGACGATCTGCCCTAGGAAATGATTAGTATTTTGATGAATATTGAAACAACGTTTAAGTGTTACAGAATTATTACAAAAATCTCTAATTTCGGTAATAAAATCCTCTGCATGATGGCTTAAATTGAGTTTTCTATTGGGCTTCTAGAAGACAATTGTCACAGTGTTAATAATCATACAATCAATATTTCTACACTAGAGAGGAATGCAGCACCTAAGGTTTCAGTGTAAAATACTAGTAGTGTTGTTTTTTTTATTGACATTATAGCAATACATAATTGCCTATGGCCATTTTTAATGGATAATAAATCAATTGTGGCATAGTCATAAAATATATATAATTCATAGATACAGTAATAGTCAAACAATATAGAATATCAAATATGAACATTACATTTTCAATAATTCAAATCCGTGAATTTTTTTAAACAGCAGTATTTAACGTAGTTTTTTTTCCAGATTTTTTTCTCCAGTGCGGACTATACTTTATCTACAGAAAACATATTTTTATAAACATATTGACAGCTGGATATTTTACAATATTGGAACAACATGAAAGAAAATGATATTCTGATTCAACATCATTTAGGGCACATAATTTACATATTCTATTCAAATCAATAATCCCCAAATTTTACTCATTCCAGCCAAATCACATTTGCCAATAACATACATTTTCCCTTGTTTTTATTGTTGTTGATTTTTTGTGAGGTTTTACGCCATTTCAACACATTTCAGATTACATGTGACATATCAAGTTCAAAAGGTGAAATAAGATCTGGGAATGAATCTGAGTAGCGTCACTGTCCTTACGCAAGTAACTAACAAACTCTTTGACCAAACGGGATTCAAACCTTCGATCTCAGCGGTGAGAGATAAGTGAAGTTAAGGTGGCGCTTTAAACCACAAACCACTCTTAAAGACTTATATCCGTTTTGTCGTACCCTTAGTTATTACACTCTTTCTGCTCCAACTTCTGCAAAGTCATCGTATACATCTACTTGTGCAGCATTTGTTTTTTATATATATATTTACCTAAACAGTGCAGTGTTTTACAGCATGCACATGTGTGTACTGTCGTATTTATATTGATTGTTTGAATATTTATCGTCATTTTATGCCATCGATGGCAAACAGATGATCAGTTAACCTAACCACTGTTTCCTGGGATACTGAAAGGATAACCATTACTCGAGCACACCTCATCACCGCAAGAAACTGATAACTTTCCCACTTGAATCAGCGGCGAAAGACGACTGATAATGAGACGCAATGTCATATATCAATCATCACAGAGACTGTTACCGGGCGAGGATTCGAGCTCACGACCCCTGGATTGTTTTATTGTTTCCAGACGCGTTATCAACTGAGTAATCGGACCTTGCCCGTATTTATAAGAGAACAATCTGGTGGCATAATTTTAGTTACACTATCCCCGCTTATAATATGACAGTGGGGAAGAGTCGGTTGTGTGCACACATTAACAAATTTTAATCTGCGCAATGACGTATTTTGCTTTGTCTAGTCCAGAACCTGATATCTCCCGACTCAAGTGTATTAAAATAGCAGGGAATTTTATGTCTGTCCCACAATTCATAGTAATTGAACGCTTACTTAAATGTGACATCATCCAAACATTCAGTTGAAGCAACTGTCCAATCAACGTTCTGAAATGTGACTTTCCCAACATTGCTGTATAACGGACCCAACCGGGAGAGTTGGTTCCATACTACAGACTATAGTTTGCTACGGACCGTCCTAAGGTTGTGACCTGCATTGTCGCTTTCTATCTATTGATGTAGTGTACTTATTGAATTTTTTCCTTATATTAATTGTATTTATGCCACTGTTCTTTGAATGTTGGTTATATATGTTCTTGTTTTTATAGGTTTATAACTCGCCTCACTCTGATGTTCTGCTCACTATCTTACAAACTCTTCTGCGAATTGACTCCGGAGAGCAAGAAAGGTACGTTAACAAAAAATTAATTACACGTTTAAAGCTTTATTTCTATGGAAATAGTTCAAATATATGGTATGTTACTGTCATTATTTTACAATACACTACATGTACTTCATTTTGATTCTTATGTGAATTGCAAATATTTACTGCTTTAGGGAGAAAAAAATATTTCTATATATTTATGTTAATTGACATATGAGATCCCTTTAATATAGAACAGCAATTATATTTCATTTTTCTTATACATATCACACATATACTTGATTGACGATACGTGGAAATCATAATATCAAATGTCAAATAACGACGCTCAAATTATTAATGATTGATTGATTGATTGGATATTTAGCGTCATTTTTATGCCATCGAAGGCTAACAGACGATCAGTTAACATAACCACTGTTTCCTGGGATTAAACAGTACTCAAGCACATCCCGTCCACGCAAGTAACTGATAAATTTCCCACTTAAATCGTTGTAGGGAGACGAATGATAATGAGACACAATGTCGTATATCAATCATCACGGAGACTGTTGCCGGGCGGAGGATTCGAACTCACGACCCCTGGATTGATAGTCAGACGCGTAATCGATTGAGCTAATCGGGCCCGGCAATTCATTAATGAAGGTGATAACTTTATGTGTATAATGTTATACATGAGTTTGTATTTTACAGCGACGTACGGTGGGATTGTGCAGAAACTGCAGTGAGACAGGCCATTTACATGCCACTCCCTAAGGCTGCAGATTCAAACAACACTGGCAATGCTCCGTCAAAGCAATTATTCTGTGATCAATGTGGATATCATTCCAAACACACAAAAGATTTCTGTGCTCAAACTGAACTAGTTCATAGTAATAACAATAACAATAAAAACAACCCAATTGTGATAAATCCAAAATCGAACGTTGCATTTGGCGATGCATTAAACGAACTTGTTGCAAAGCAACAACCGAAATCTAATACTCCGTTAGATCCTGCGTCAATATCACAAATACCGCCTGCTCCGCCACCACCTTCAAAATCATCTTCCAGTCCCGAGCCAAGTTCAATATCAGGCATACCACCTGCCCCACCACCACCACCTTCAGGAAAGTTTATACCACCAGCACCTCCTCCTCCTCCAGGTTTTGGCGGGGTACCTCCAGCTCCGCCACCGCCTCCAATAATGGGTCAAGGTATCCCTCCAGCTCCGCCACCATCAGGTGGCGTTCCTCCTGCACCGCCACCACCACCCCCAGCAGGTGGTGGCGTCCCTATTCCACCACCACCTCCACCTCCTCCGGGAGGAATGTCAAGGGCACCTTCACTACCGGGAGCACCACCACCACCGCCGCCACCAGGAGGTGTTATATCTAGATCAATGACTTATCCCCAGAGGTCAGCACCATCTGTTCCACAGATAAGTACACCTACACCCAAACATAAGATGAAGATATTTAACTGGACCAAAGTTACTCCAAATTCAGTTACAGGTATGCATGTTTCAATACATATTTGATATATAATCATTTCTGTCTTAAGCAGCCAGTCAAAATAATGAGCAAAATTCATATTTTTTAAGACAATTTTTTGCTAAATACAGATTAATTTGCTCTGAGAACGTATACAGGGGAAATAATCAATGTGGCTTGAATCAACAGTTGAACAGTTACCTCTTTTAAGCAGCTTAAGACAATTTATCCGCATATGCTAAGTACTGATTATGCACAGTAAGACTTTGATCATGATTTGTCTAAATTGTAAGAAGAACATGTCTCACAATCGAGGTTAAACAAATAAGTTTAAAATATAAATCTAGATGACTTTTATAACCTCTGGTATAGTGAGTTTGTAAGGTTAATTAAAATCATTAAAATATATAACTATCATCAAACCGACTTGAATGAAGACAAGTACAGTATCGTATGATATAATAATATCGTCATTTTGATTTTGATTTCTAGTAAATACAAATGTCTGGAAAGAAGTGTCCAGTATGGACGATCTCATCCCAGTTAACTACGACACCATAGAACAACTCTTTTGTCAGAAACAAATAGAGAAATCAGCAGAAACGACACAACACAAAGTAATCCCAACAAAGGTAAGATAGCAACTTTCTTAACAAAACACTAAACATAAACTCATACATCAGAAGGAAAAGGTTATATTTAAAGAATCAAGTTACTAAGTCATTCCAGCAAAGGTAACAAAATGAATGTAAATCTAACATAAAACGGTATTGGGTTATCCAAACACAGGCCGCAGATTTAAATAGAACCTAACAGAACCTTAACGTGTGAATGAGTAATTCGAGCACAGACAACACATTTAAATCTAGCATGAACAACTAGTGATTTTGACATTCCAACAGAGGTAACAAAACTTAAACTTAAATACAACTCTAGTTATTGTTTCATACCAGCTAATTTTAACTCAAGCCTGTCCTTGGAACCATCTAAATTACTCTAAAATAGAACAATAATAATAAATAGTATTTAAGATAATGATTAGTGCTAAAGGACTCACTACACAGTTATGTCCCTTTCTTGTCACGTTAGCAGTAACCTTACACTTAAAAAAATCCTATGTAATTTGGTTTGAAATATTTTCAAAATGGTCCATAGGGCTATGACTTATTGCAACATATGAAAAAAATAAATTCAGGCATAGCATATACTGCAATAAGACATCACTGGTTGTAATAAAGTGACTTTTATAGGATTCAAACATATACATGTATTTATATGGTGTTGCATATTCTACTATAATTCATGAATAAATTTGATAAAACCAAGTCTGTTTTTTATATGCTTTGATTGTGTTTTGAGCTTCCATGTTGTTTTATATTACAGTTAGCATTATGTCGTCGTTTGTCACCGTCTTAGGCCATAATAAATTAATTGCTAGTTATCATCAAATTTTCTTAAAAACGGGGAGGCCCGGAGGATTTTATTTTTATTTCAATTTTTTAAAAAAAAATATTTATGAAAATAAAGAGGGTCGGGGCGGCATGAAAATTAGGGGGCGAGTGGGGATGCTTATCGAGCAAGTACTTTATTATGGCCTTATTGATAGTAAATTTACTAATTAATTATTATTTCTGGACTAGTTAATAAATATCAATTGCAGTTTTATTTTTGAATGAGTTATAAGACATAGTGCAATTCTGCTTCTGCTTTCCGTAATGTAAAAAACAATACTGAAATCATAATTCATTTTATTAGCGCGCCAATACATTTCAAAACACCTTGCATCTGGAAAGTTATAAAAGAAAAAGAAAAAGAAAATCTCGAAAAAAAAAATTAAAGAAAATATACTGTAAAAAAAGTAAAACAAATATTAACCCTTCCGGTTCATCTATGGGTATTGTGGTTGCCTCTGACAGCTATGCTGTGAATGTGTGGATATTTCTACAATTAACTGTTACAGGTACTTCTCCTTGATGCCAAAAAAAGCATGAGTGTAAACATATTCCTCAAGCAATTCAAAGAGAACAACTCCCAAATTGTGGCACTCATCAAGGAGGGAGATGTTTCAAAGATTGGCAGCGAACGACTTAGAGGGCTACAAAAGATTCTTCCAGATTCAGAAGATGTGAGTATTGTCCGTTTTGGGGACATATTCTATCACGTTCTGTTATACTTATTTTGCTGTTATATGTTTAGAAGTTACTACTATGATCAGATGATTTCAAATAACGGGTTTCACTATCTCAATGTCTAAAGGTCTCACTTACCAAGTATCACTCCTTAGTGACGGAAGCAATATTGTTTGTACATATATAAGAACATTTGAACATTTTCAACAATCCTGCCATGTTTGGATGACATTGGGTACTGTTGGTTGCAAATATAAGTTTAATGATTCGTAGTGATACAATGCAACAAATGGGTAGAATTGTCCAAATTGAAGGAGTGCTATGAAACTATCGAAATTGTGAAAAAGTAATCTGGTAAATCTCATATTTTTTCTACATAATTGGACCAACAGATGACTGTCTATGGAAACAAAACCCTTTTAGAACCATTGGTAAAGTGTCCAGTGTTCCAGAAGTGCATTTTTTGCTATGCAGAACAATGTTAAATTAGTTGGTGTGTGAAACTTAAAGTAAATCAAAGCCATTACTGAATAAAGACCTAGACGTCAATTGTCAAAATATTTATTTTGCATTGACTGTGAAGCAATTTCTTTCTTACATCTACAAATCTATCTCGACTTCTTCCTGGATAAAACCAGAAGTAAGAGCATGTGTAGCTGGGTGATTTGTCCTCCAAGGGTTGGCAGAAGTTTTCTTGAGTTTGGCAAGTTTTCTTGCGTTTGGCAAGGATGTATTGGATTATTGAAGGTGATGTCAATACTTGTTTTGTCCTTTTGTTATTGATGAAATTATGGTGATATTGAGTCAGTGGGTGATTTGGACAGCTTATATAGTAAATTAAATTGCTCTACCACTATAACACGCGTTTCAAATTATATATGTCTGATTTTTATCTCTGGATGACTCTATATTCCAATAGATAACATGTAAGTATTAAGATTTAAAATGTTTTCTATGTTTAAAATATATTGGATTTGTTTAAATATATTGTTGTACTTTTACATACTTTGCAAACTTGTAAGGCTGCTATGTTTACAGCATTTGAGGTCCTCAGTACATCAATTAGGTTTTCTTTTTTGTCATGCAGCACCCGTCAATTCATTGTCCTCAGCAGAGGCGCCATTTTCTAAAATTAAGACACAGTTGTATTGTAAAAAAGCTATCAATGAACATTCTCGCACTCCAACATTCAGAATAAATAGAACTATCTCATTTCCCACAATGCAATGTTCTGTTACGCTACCTCAGACGTATATATGAAATATCGGCTAGCATATAAGTCTGTCTCTAGTAAATTGAAATACATCTATCATAGTATCAACCTAAACTTTTGTACAGAGATATACATGACATTTCATAATCACAAGATCTGTCATTGATTATGTGAAGGCAAATATCTTTAATCATTGCTTATGATAATGACTCCGGAATTGGAAAATATAAATTAAATGTATTTATAGCACAATGCTATGTGTATATCTGTTTAAGTACCGTAACACCGATTCTTCTCTGTAACGAGAATAGAACTACACCGAACAATATCATTTCAATAGTATTGGATCACAGAGTAACGTATGACACACAATCCAAGTGCTGAGACAACATGATGTATATGATTAATGACAACTAAGTTAGAAGACGTAACATTTAAAAGACACAGCCATAAAAAACAGCACACACATAATCGATATACATAGCCTAGTATGAACAATACATACATGCAAAAATATAAAAAGTGATTGAAATATAATACAAACGACATGTGGCAGCTTTAATTAATTAATTAATATGTTACAAATAAAAAATACCGCGGTTTGTAATAAAAGTTAATTATGTTTTAATTAAGTTGAGTTTTTTATATTTTGAACAATATTGAGTAAACATAAAAATGTACGTAACATGGAAGTACATTCCTATATACAATTAGTACTATAATTTAATTAAAAGCGGAGAACGAAAAGAAAACAACAGTTTATATGAAAAGAAAAAAGAATAAGATTATTCACACGAAGGTTTGTGAAAATAAGCCATGGTATTTAAACAGCTTACACATGTACATGTTTATGTCTAATTTGTTTTTTATGAGGTAGAATTTTGTGTCATTGATACAGCAATCGGACCAGTCTATCACATCATACAAACATGTCTTCTATTTTAAAAAAAGAAAAAGTCATATAAGCTTAACGTCTCAACTGCCGTATAAGAGCCGCAAAATGGAGCAGGTTTTCATAAAATTCCACAGTCATCACTGCATTTCTTGTGATAATTTTGCATACTAATAGATGGTTAATGCATTTAATTGGCAAAAACATATTTTCCAAAAGATGTTTGTTACATGCAGTTTAAATAAAATATTTTCTCCAACTGCCAAAAATGTGACATTTTAGGGAGGAGCATGTGGGTTCATGCTCTCTAAATTGTAAACAAAATACACATGTATCTGGTTTAATACACTCTCTGCGGGCTTGAAACAGCTGGTTTTTATGGTATATTTCAGCACACTGTACTATAACTGACTGTAAATAATACAACTGTTTGTACATGAACCCCTCCTACATTACTCGCTACCCTGGCTGAAAGTTTTGGGCGTTAGAGGAGTTGTGTAGTACATTATTTCTCATCAGCAGTCTTATTTATTTCAGTTTTATAGTTCTATACTGTGCTTCAAATGACTCCTTTCAACTGATAGTATTGACTCCATAGTCTGTGTTATGTTTTAATGCTATATTGTTCAATATATATAGAAAACTTTATACCAATAATAGCAACAATATTACATTTGTACATTCAACACAATTTTATATAATGTAACTTTAAAATAGAACAAAACAAGCTTGAAGACAAAACGCCAGTACTCTTTATTCGCACTTTTTTATAAAAATAATTCCCTTGTTGTACTAATACTAGTTGCTATGGCGACACTATCTAAGCTGTTATTACAAACAATGAAAAGGATGAGGATATAATAACGTCTGTATAAGGTAGAGAATATTGTATGAAACAAATGACACTGAATCACATACATGAGTAAACACATTCAATTGGAAACATAAACGCTATTCTATGAAAAACAACACTATGCAAACTGTTAATATTTAAGTGTACGGTTGGGATATAATGCCTTTGGTTTAGATACTCCCATTGAGACAAGCGAAACTCTAATTGACTGAAAAAAGTAAAGGAAGGGTCAGGGAATATCTAATGATAGTAAGCGTTTATCACGTTGGATGAAGCTGTCAAACTAGCAAATGGTCACAATAAAACATATGTTTATTATGTTTGTGCCAATTAAAATATAAATGTATGTTTCTTTGACGGACTGAATTCATTTTATCAAGGCACTGTATAAAAAGTAAAATTAATGCGATTTATATTTATTCATGCTAAAAGTGGGGATCGTTAAATTCATGGGGTAAAACATTGGTTTAAAGAGTCACTTTTGACGCCACTTTTTTGGACATTTTCTTTTGAATCTAGGATTGCACTTTAATATAACAGGAGTTTTCGGTCCGCGAAAGATAGAAATAGTGACAAAAAGGTCAACCGTTATAATGTACGTCTATGGAAAGCGCAATGGTGGTAGGTGACCTAAACTAGCGATTAATATTATCGTTACACTGAAACAAGCTAGTTGGAGAATAGCGAGACCGAACATAACTGTAATCCAGGAACCAGGGGCAAGCTCCTCAATGTCAATGATCATTGCAAGTGTTACATGGGTTATGGACGCGTGATCGCGTGCATTTGTAGTGTTTAAAATTAATTTTAGTTTGTAGTCAATTAAAGTATGTTTCTCAGTCTGTCTGCAGTATTGTTTGTCTTCTTGTTGTTTGTCTCGTCATCTGATGGAGGCGTAAGGCCGAAAGCTAGCTCAGGGTATATTTTATATATTTTAGCACTGTAAAATGGTAATTCTCTCTACTGTATATATATATATATATATATATATATATAAAAGGGTGTTGCATATAGATCTATCACACATGAACAATCCAATACTTTAATTTATTTACTCATCAATTCTCAATACTTTAATTTCCGTTTCCTGGTTGCCTTCTGTATCTGCGTTATGACGGTCCCGTTTTCATTCATTGTGCATTGCTTTGTAGAGCGAGCCAAGCTCTCCCTACCGCCTGAGTCCGTTAAAAAGCAGCATATTTGCGTACGTTTATTGGTATGTTGCTTCAGAAAACATTTGAATGACGTATAGTTTAGTAAGCGTTCAGTTGCTTTGAATTGTGAAATTGGCATATGATTCAAAGCTTTTTCATTGAATAGCATTACATATCTTAAGTCAACATAAAAAGTATTCAACACTGCACAGGATATACTTAATAGCATGAATCGGTTACAGTATATTGACGAGGAAGAGGCGGGTTTATTTGGGGGTAATCATCTTTATTAGGGAGAAATTGGATTCTGGGATACATGTATACCAATTATTCGCTTTTTTGTATAGCAATATTACTGATAATGCGATCAACGACCCCAACATTGTATGATATGCCAAACTATCTGTATAGTTTGGACTTACTAGCATTGTAGGTCTTTGGCATTCATGCCATGACAAAGGACTATTCCATTGCCGTGAAACTTCGTTCTAATCATTTTTACTAACCGTTTTTTAGAAATAACGACCGTATTCAGTTTTAATTTTATTTTAGAAAGTATTTTCTATTTTAACTTAATATTTGTTGATATGCCTCACTCATTGTTTACTTGAATTTAATAAATTTACGACAGAGATATATACAGGATCTTCCTTGATGGATTATAACAACACATATATATTTTCAGCTTAAACCAATCAAAGATTACAATGGTGATCCTGAACAACTGGGAAACGCCGAGCAGTTCTACCTGACATTGTCTGCTCTAGGTGGATTCAAACTTCGTATTGACGCAATGGTATTGCGGCTTGACTTTGGAACATTCGTGGATAAATTAGGTCCTGCATTAGACAAATATAAAAAGACATGTGAGGCTTTGATGGAAAACGATTCCTTAAAAGTGTTTCTGAGATTTGTGTTACACACAGGCAATTTCATTAATGCTGTAAGTATTATATACATTTCATTTCATTTCGTTTTCTCTGTTCAGTTAATCGAGTTAATCAGTTAATTAGTGGTAGTATAGTTAATGTTTGTTTAGGTTTAGCCTAATCATTTTCTTTTTCATGACCATAAAGTAGCAACCCAAAATATATAGAGAAATTAAACGAAAAGGTTTAGTACTATAACAGTGATAAACAAATCGCTTGGAAGAGCAGAGCACGTCCAAGAAATGATATAGCAGACTCTGTTCAAATGAGTCAACTCATGAGAGGAAATGACTGATGCAACACTCCTCATGCCCTCTTAATTAAATAGTATCTTATTTTCGAACAATTCCCAATGAGCTCCGTGATTCTAAGGAATCTTTGCATGTTTACTAACGATACGTGTCATTTCAAACGATTATACAATATTAACATTTACTTTTGCAGGGTAAATATGCTGGTAATGCTGTTGGATTCCGCATTAGTTCCTTAACCAAACTGACTGACACACGGGCCAATAAACCTCGGGTCACGTTACTACATTACCTCGTGAATGAGGCGGAAAAGAAACACAACAACGCAATATCCTTCGTTGACGACCTTTTCCCTGACCTTAGCATTCTTAACAGGTTCGTAGTGTGATCGGTTCATTCATTTTTTTCTTTAAATATAATATTTCTTTATTTACGTACTAAAAATAGAATATTTCAAAGGTTATAACATTAAATATATCAGTGTTATATAATTATGTTTATATATTTACAGATTTACAAAAATGTAATTGAGGAAAGATAATAACTTCACTACAAAAGAAAAAAAAATATAAATATTGAAGTGTTTTGTTTTTTAAAATGAAAACATTTTAACAAATTCGTTGGTTTTAGTGCTGAATTAAGGAACTTTATTTAGAACATAGATTTTCGATTTTTATAAAGTGACAAACGCTTATTATGTTACTAACATGTTCCACAACATGAACACATTAACGCATTATTCACACCATTAGGTTTATATAGAACGATCCCCAGGTTGACCCCGATGCCTTTGAAAACAACACTCAGTACTGGTTCTACCCAGGAAGCGGACTCCAGTGCGGTTCATATAAGCGTTGGGCTTGCTTCGCAATCTAGCTAAGAACAATAACTTAAGACTTTAAACAGGTCATTTCGTTTTATTGGTGTCGATTTCACAGGTGCACATACGTAACTTCAAGTAAATCAATCGTCATTCCGCATGTAACTGCAAAACTTTCTCATATAAATGTTTGAATCCAGTTAGCTCAAATACACGCCTTTATCAATGTAAGTTCATAAGAATCTCATATTGGTTGGAGGTACAGATACAAAATTTCTTCCCAGTTTTTGGAGGAAACGAGGAAACGAGGCTCTGTCGAGTTCCTACGAAATCAGTTACCGCAAGGGACGGACTTTTCTATCTGAACACAAAAAGCCATGTAAAAGTATTTTAATGCATATCAAACACACTATTAGAATATATATTTTAATTCAAAGTATTATTAAAGTTTACGATTGCTTTTAAGACGTCAAATTAAATTCATTATGTCATACGTTTTAATAGGTCACGTCATAAATTGTCCCAACGTCACAACAGCGTAGGATGAGCGCGTGAAGTAGATGTAGGATGAAAATATGTACCCGGTAAAAATATGTGGAAATACTTGTCCGATATGCAAGATAAATGTATATAAAAAGTTAATGGATATATATCAACGCACCCACACTTATGTTTAAGCTAGATAATAATTGTGTCTTTGTTCTTCAGGTCCACATTAGAAAACCTGAATGCAGAAGTCCATGAGATTAGTACAATTGTTACAGCAGTAGATAAACAACTGGAATCATCCCCGGAAGAAACTCGCAAACAGTTTGAAAAGTTCATTAAGGTACCCTTGTAATGTATGATAGTATATAATATAGTTTATTTCTATTTACCTATCTGGTACATGATTTATACAAAAGCATTTACCAGACTGTGTTTTAATAATGCTATATGATAGTAACAATATTAGTTTCATGATTTCAATGATATTTCATTGTGTTCTTAGGGGTTTAACAACATTTCAAATACATTTCAGGTTATTTATGGGATATTCAGGATTTTTATGGCGATTTAAATTGAAGCAAAAGAGAAAGTGGAGTGGAGAAGGTTGCATACTTATTCTGCACATACAAACAGTTAATGCGACTTTCAAAAGTCTTCTTAGCAGAAACATTATAATATAACCTAATACTGATACTGATTGCTATGGAATTGTAACAAGAAGCGCAAAGGGCCAAAGTCTTGTTTGATCAACTTGCTTTGATATATTCAGAAAAAAACACTTTTAAGGCAACAAATGCCTCAAAAGGTCATACAAATATTTTACTCGCAAATCACATCACTATAAAGGTACAGATCATGTCGCAATGAGGTTTCAGAGAGGTCAATTTTGGTGAGATAATATTGGACACAAAAACGGATCAAAGTTTTTTTATCAGAACAAAGAAATTATTGCAGATATTGATAAAACGTAAGAAAAATACGAATTGTATTGTTAAGATCAAGGAAATAGAGAGAAGTTCTTCTTTAAGCCCTTGTTAACATTTACAACTATATTTTTAGATGGCGAAAGGGAAAATAACCGAAATCAAAGACAACATGGAGGAGATAGACGAACAATCAAAGAAAGTGGCCATGCATTTTTGTGAAAGTGAGCAGAGTTTTAAGCTTGAGGAATTCATAAGCATAATGAAGATATTCTGCGAGAAAGTGCAACAATGTCAGAAGGTAAGATATCATAAATATGTTAGAATGTCGATTTGATAAAATAAAACTATTTTATCTTTATAAGTATTTGACACGTAATTTAAATATCCAATGCACGTACTGTCTGTTCAGAATGTATGTCTAATATATACAATAAACATTGTCTCCAATGGCCAGATATTTTATCTATAATCACATGATTTAAACATATTTATTTTATTTTGATTGTGTAACATGTTATTACAGCTTAGTTAAAATACGCTCGAAATCTTCCCTTGTAGACCCAGCAATAAACATATGTGGATAAAGTCCCTTGCTCAATGTCACCACACCTAGACGTGCCGTGGGATCAAACTCACGACCCACCGATCCTGGGTCCGACACTCTACCATTGGACCACGCATTCCACATAAGCTCTATAAACACACCATGCAGTAGTTTCATTATTTGAAGTTGTTCTATATTCCATCATTCTGTGTTGGGTTACTTTGTCGCTGTCCCATTATGTAATGTTTTTCTATATTTCATCATCTGTGTTGGGTTGCTTTGTCGCTGTCCCACCATGTGAAGTTTTTCTATATTCCATCAATCTGTGTTGCATTGCTTTGTCGCTGTCCCACTATGTGAAGTTGTTCTATATTCCATCAATCTGTGTCTGGTTGCTTTGTCACTGTACAATTATGTGAAGTTGTTTTATATTCCATCAGTCTGTATTTTGTTGTCTTGTCACTGTCCAACTATGTGAAGTTGTTCTGTTTTCCATCAATCTGTGTTGGGTTGCTTTGTAGCTGTCCCACTATGTGAAGTTGTTCTATATTACATCAATCTGTGTTGGGTTGCTCCGTCGCTATCCAACTTTGTGAAGTTGTGCTATGTTCCATAAGTCTGTGTTGGTTGATTTGTTGTCCCACTATGTGAAGTTGTTCTAAATTCCATCAATCTGTGTCGAGTTGCTTTGTCGCTGTCCTATTACGTGAATATGTTCTATATTCCAGAAGTCTGTGTTTGGTTGCTTTGTCACTACCCCACTATGTGAAGCTGTTATATATGCCAACATTCTGTGTTGGGTTGCTTTGTCGCTGTCCCATTATGTGAAGCTGTTATATATGCCAACATTCTGTGTTGGGTTGCTTTGTCACTGCCCCACTATGTGAATATGTTCTATATGCCAACATTCTGTGTTGGGTTGCTTTGTCGCTGTCCCACTATGTGAAGCTGTTCTATATGCCAACATTCTGTGTTGGGTTGCTTTGTCGCTGTTTGTAATTGTGCTTTATTCCTGGCTTGTTTATATTTTAGGAAAACGAACAAAGACGTGTCCAAGAAGAAAAAGCAGAGAGACGACGTAAAGCTCAAGCTGAAATTAAAGCCAGACCTAAAGGTATGACAAGTTATCTTGAAATGTATATTGACATATATAAAACATAGATATCTTCATTGTGCGATGTACTAGTGATATTACAACAGTAACTGCTTAACGCCAGTGCAACAACAACAGTAACATCATAAACTATTTTTTTCTATTCCTTGCATCCCTGATGATGAAGCTATGTCAGAATGATACAATAATAACCTTCTTTCTTTTTTCAGAACCAAGGAAGGTCCCATCCCAAGAAGACGACGGTTGCATCATAGACAAGCTTCTACTGGAGATCAAGAGAGGCTACACACTGAAGAAATCACCAAAGAAGAAATCAGAATCGAATTGTTAGTGAATGCACATCAGGACTTTAAACTTTAAATTCAAACACAATCACATATTGTTACGATTTACCTTGTAAGAAATCACCAAAGATGTATCAGAATCAAATTATTAATGATTCCACATCAGGTCTTTTAAAACTTTATAATCAAACTACCATAAGTTTACGGTTAACCTTGCAAGAAACTACAAGTGAATCAGATTTTCAAACTGTAAGAAAATAAGAATAATTTCAAAATAATCTCAGTGAATTATTAAGTTCTGTTTTTCTTGTCTATGAGAATGATCATAAAAGAAACCATTTATGCTGATGCATGTACTATAAGGATCAAACATATAACCACAGCAATTGAACAAATATGTTCCATTTTTAAGAAGAAATTCATAGTAAATTTATCGTTTGTTTGTTAACTATTATTTATATTAAACGGAATCGAAATAAACAAAACAAATTACAAACCATTATTCTGCAAACTCATCAATATGTAACACATGTAAAATCATGTTTGTAAGCTTCGAACGAGAGAGGGTTCGAACTGGAACTTTTAACTGTTGCGGATGTAATACGCATATATTTCATATTTACTTATTAATCATTTAGTCATTTATATATATAATACGTAAGTTATGATGATATTAACAATGATAATAACTGCCACATGGTGCCATGTATATTGCCATACACTGTTAAACATTAATTAATAGTACTCCGTATGAGAACCACTTGTCAAATAAAAGCATGCTTTACCTTTAAGCATTATTGAATACTGGACGTAATAATAAGGCAAACTTTATGTATTAGACTGTTGTCTTAACCTTGCAATATCGTGTAATATTTATGTAGTTCGTATGTTAAAAACCCAATGGCAATTTGTCAAGTTTAAACTTGTTTATATATTTGTGAATTTAATAAAAAAAAAGAACATTGCGATGTCCAGTGCAGTAAAATACAAATAACGTTGCGATGTTTAATGTAAGCCAGTACAAATAATCTTGCTATGTCTAATACGAGCCAATACAAATAACCTTGCTATGTCTAATACGAGCCAATACAAATAACCTTGCTATAAATACAGGAAACCTTGGTATGTCTAACACATGCCAATACAAATAACCTTGCTATGTCTAACACATGCCAATACAAATAATCTTGCTATGTCTGATGCAAGACAATACAAATGTACAGTGCAATTCAGTACAAATAGCCTTGCGATGTCTGATGCAAGTCATTACAAATGTACAGTGCAATTCAGTATAAATAGCCTTGCGATGTACAATGCAAATCAAAACAAATAACCCTGCTGTCTCTAATGCATGTCAATACAAATAACGTTACGATGTCTAAAATAAGCCAATAAAATAACTTTGCTATGCCTAATGCAAGTCAATACAAATAACCTTGCTATGTCTAATACCAGCCAATATAAATAACCTTGCTATGTATAATGCAAGCCAATACAAATAACCTTGTAACGTTTAATACAAGTCATTACATAAAAAAACTTGCGATGTCCAGTACAATTCAAAACAAGTAACCTTTCGATGTGTAATGCAAGGCAATACAAATATCCTTGCTATGTCTAATGTAAATCAATACAAATAACCTTGCGATGTCTAATACAAGTCAATACACAAAATATAGCATTAGATACAACATTGAATGTGTGCCATTAATAATAGGATTAAACAATATTTTCTTAACTTCATTTTAAAATGTACATATCCATTTATTTCTATGTTTAATAATGAATAAAGTTCGCTTGATTAGATGGTCTTTGGTTCACTTTCTTTAATACCAATTTAGTATTGTAATATCACTTCCGTAATTGAAAGAGACATAGAAACATGCTATAGATGATATAATATATTGTATTGATAATTATAACTGTACACATTTAACTATTTAAAGCAACAAGTGATACGTCTAAAGTTGTTACTATAAATACAGTAAAGAATATGCTCTTTATAACATATTTAGTGTATACTGATTTATTTAGACAACAACGAGGAATTGCAGGTATAGAGTTAAAACAATTAGGAAAGGGATTACATGTGTGACAGCAACGATGAATTGCAGGTATATTATTAAAAACAATTAGGGAAGGGATAACATTTGTAGAAGCAACAACGAGTAATTGCAGGTTAATGATTAAAATAATTAGGGACGGGATTATATTTGTGACAATAACGACGAATTACAAATATAGCGTTCAAACAATTATGGACGGGATTATATTTGTGACAACAACGAGAAATTGTAGGTGTAGAGTTAAAACAATTAGGGACGGAATTATATTGGTGACAACAACGAGGAATTACAGATATAGCGTTAAAACAATTAGGGAAGGGATTATATTTGTGACAACAACGAGAATTGCAGGTGTAGGGATAAAACAATTAGGGACGGGATTATATTGGTGACAACAACTAAGAACTACCGATATAGCGTTAAAACAATTAGGGACTGGATTATATTGGTGACAACACCGAGAAATTACAGGTGTAGGGTTAAAACAATTAGGGACTGGGTTATATTTATGACAACACCAAGAAATAACAGGTGTAGGGTTAAAACAATTACGGACAGGGTTATATTTGTGACAGCAACGAGAATTGCAGGTATAGGTTAAAACAATTAGGAACGGGATTATATTGGTGACAACAACGAGGAATTACAGATATAACGTTAAAACAATTAGGGACGGACTTATATTTGTGACAGCAGCGAGAGATTTCAGGTATAGTGTTAAAACAATTATGAACGGGATTATATTGGTGACAACAACGAAGAATTACAGGTATAGGGCATAAACAGTTAGGGACTGGGATATATTTGTGACAGCAACGAGAATTGCAGGTGTAGGGATAAAACAATTAGGGACGGGATTATATTGGTGACAACAACGAAGAATTACAGATATAGCGTTAAAACAATAAGGGACGGACTTATATTTGTGACAGCAACGAGAAATTGCAGGTATAGGGCTAAAACAATTAGGGACGGACTTATATTTGTGACAGTAGCGAGAAATTGCAGGTATCGGGCTAAAACAATTAGTGACGGGATTGTATTTGTGACAGCAACGAAGAATTACAGATATAGCGTTAAAAATATTAGGGACGGGATTGTATTTGTGACAACAACGATAATTTAGAGGTATAGGGCTAAAACAATTAGGGACGGGATTATATTTGTGACAGCAACGAAGAATTACAGATATAGCGTTAAAACAATTAGGGACGGGATTGTATTTGTGACAACAACGATAAATTAGAAGTATAGGGCTAAAACAATTAGAGACGGACTTATATTTGTGACAGTAGCGAGAAATTGCAGGTATAGGGCTGAAACAATTAGGGACGGACTTATATTTGTGACAGCAACGAGAATTGCAGGTATAGGGTTAAAACAATTAGGGACGGGATTATATATGTGACAACAACGAAGAATTACAGATATAGAGTTAAAACAATTAGGGACTAGGTTATATT
Source organism: Panopea generosa (assembly GCA_029582155.1). Lineage (NCBI taxonomy): Eukaryota > Metazoa > Mollusca > Bivalvia > Adapedonta > Hiatellidae > Panopea > Panopea generosa. The sequence continues at coordinate 13,496,346 of CM055896.1, read as the reverse complement.
TGTGACAGTAGCGAGAAATTTCATGTATAGATTAAAACAATTAGGAACGGGATTATATTTGTGACAACAACGAGGAATTACAGATATAACGTTAAAACAATTAGTGACGGACTTATATTTGTGACAGCAGCGAGAGATTTCAGGTATAGTGTTAAAACAATTAGGAACGGGATTATATTGGTGACAACAACGAAGAATTACAGGTATAGGGCTAAAACAGTTAGGGATTGGGTTATATTTGTGACAGCAACGATAATAGCAGGTGTAGGGATAAAAAAATTAGGGACGGGATTATATTGGTGACAACAACGAAGAATTACAGATATAGCGTTAAAACAATTAGGGACTGGGTTATATTTGTGACAGCAACGAGAATTGCAGGTGTAGGGTTAAAACAATTAGGAACGGACTTATACTGGTGACAACAACGAAGAATTACAGATATAGCGTTAAAACAATTACGGACTGGGTTATATTTGTGACAGCAACGAGAATTGCAGGTGTAGGGTTAAAACAATTCGGGACTGGGTTATATTTGTGACTGCAACGAGAATTGCAGGTATAGGTTAAAACAATTAGGAACGGGATTATATTGGTGACAACAAAGAAGAATTACAGGTATAGGGCTTAAACAATTAGGGACGGGATTATATTGGTGACAACAACGAGGAATTGCAGGTATAGGGCTATAACAATTAGGGACGGACTTATATTTGTGACAGTAGCAAGAATTGCAGGGGTTGGGATAAAACAATTAGGGACTGGATTATATTGGTGACAACAACGAAGAATTACAGATATAACGTTTAAACAATTAGGGACTGGGTTATATTTGTGACAGCAGCGAGAAATTACAGGTATAGGTTAAAACAATTAGGAACGGGATTATATTGGTGACAACAACGATAAATTACAGGTATAGGGCTAAAACAATTAGGGACAGTAATATATTTGTGACAGCAACGAAGAATTACAGATATAGCGTTAAAACAATTAGGGAATTGAATATATTTGTGACAGCAGCGAGAAATTACAGGTATAGGGCTAAAACAATGAGGGACGGGATTATATTGGTGACAACAACGAAGAATTACAGGTATAGGGCTAAAACAATTAAGGACGGACTTATATTTGTGACAGTAGCGAGAAATTGCAGGTATAGGGCTAAAACAATTAGGGATAGACTTATATTTGTGATAGTAGCGAGAAATTACAGTTGTAGGGTTAAAACAATTCGGGACTGGTTTATATTTGTGACAGCAACGAGAATTGCAGGTATAGGTTAAAACAATTAGGAACGGGATTATATTGATGACAACAACGAGGAATTGCAGGTATAGGGCTATAACAATCAGGGACGGACTTATATTTGTGACAGCAACGTGAATTGCAGGTGTAAGGATGACGCAATTAGGGACGGGATTGTATTTGTGACAGCAACGAGAATTGCAGGTATAGGGCTAAAACAATTAGGGACTGGGTTATATTTGTGATAGCAACGAGAATTGCAGGTGTAGGGATAAAACAATTAGGGACGGGATTATATTGGTGACAACAACGAAGAATTACAGATATAGCGTTAAAACAATTAGGGACTGGGTTATATTTGTGACAGCAACGAGAATTGCAGGTGTAGGGTTAAAACAATTAGGAACGGAATTATATTGGTGACAACAACGAAGAATTACTGATATAGCGTTAAAACAGTTAAGGACTGGTTTATATTTGTGACAGCAACGAGAATTGCAGGTGTAGGGTTAAAACAATTAGGGACGGGATTATATTTGTGACAACACCGAAAAATTACAGTTGTAGGGTTAAAACAATTCGGGACTGGTTTATATTTGTGACAGCTACGAGAATTGCAGGTATAGGTTAAAACAATTAGGAACGGGATTATATTGGTGACAACAACGAGGAATTGCAGGTATAGGGCTATAACAATTAGAGACGGACTTATATTTGTGACAGCAACGTGAATTGCAGGTGTAAGGATGACGCAATGAGGGACGGGATTGTATTTGTGACAGCAACGAGAATTGCAGGTGTAGGGATAAAACAATTAGGGACTGGGTTATATTTGTGACAGCAGCGAGAAATTTCAGGTATAGGTTAAAACAATTAGGAACGGGACTATATTGGTGACAACAACGAGGAATTACAGTTATAGGGCTAAAACAATTAGGGACAGGATTATATTTGTGACAACAACGAATAATTACAGATATAGCGTTAAAACAATTAGGGAAGGGAACATATCTGTGACAGCAGCGAGAAATTACAGGTATAGGGCTAAAACAATTAGGGACGAAATTATATTGGTGACAACAACGAAGAATTACAGGTATAGGGCTAAAACAATTAGGGACGGACTTATATTTGTGACAGTAGCGAGAAATTGCAGGTATAGGGCTAAAACAATTAGGGACGGGATTGTATTTGTGACAGCAACGAAGAATTACAGATATAGCGTTAAAACAATTAGGGACGGGATTGTATTTGTGACAACAACGATAATTTAGATGTATAGGGCTAAAACAATTAGGGACGGGATTATATTTGTGACAGCAACGAAGAATTACAGATATAGCGTTAAAACAATTAGGGACGGGATTGTATTTGTGACAACAACGATAAATTAGAGTCATAGGGCTAAAACAATTAGGGACGGACTTATATTTGTGACAGTAGCGAGAAATTGCAGGTATAGGGCTAAAACAATTAGGGACGGACTTATATTTGTGACAGCAACGAGATTTGCAGGTATAGGGTTAAAAGAATTAGGGACGGGATTGTATATGTGACAACAACGAAGAATTACAGATATAGAGTTAAAACAATTAGGGACTGGGTTATATTGGTGACAGTAGCGAGAAATTTCATGTATAGGTTAAAACAATTAGGAACGGGATTATATTTGTGACAACAACAAAGAATTACAGATATAGCGTTAAAAACAATAAGGGACGGGATTATATTGATGACAGCAGCGAGAAATCGCAGGTGTAGGGTTTATACTCGTGACAACAACGAGGAATAACAGGTATAGGGTTTAATCAATTAGGGACGGGATTATATATGTGACAACAACAATCAACAATGTATTACAGGTATATGGCTAAAACAATTAGGGTCGTGATGATATTCGTGACAACAACGAGGAATTACAGATATAGCGTTAAATCAGTAAGGGACGCTATCTATTTGTGACAATGACGAGGAATTAAGTATTTACCTAGTTTACACATGTTCTGACACAAAAAATTATTAGCTGAGTGTACACATGTACTGACACATATGTTACTAAATTAGCTCCAACAAGTACTTACATAATATGTGTATTACTTTATTTACACTTGTATTGAGGTCCATGTTATTTTACTTAGTAATCACATATATATGTCTATCAACTTACCTTCAACACGTTCTGACATATATGTGTATTGGTTTGTTTATACGTTTTTACATATGTGTTTATTTACTTCGCCAACACGTGTATTGGCATTTAAATTTGTTTACTTAGTTTACACATTTACTGACGTATATGTTTATTTACTTAATTTATAAATGTACATACATAAATTTCTGTTTACATACACGTACTGATACATATGTTCATCTACTTAGTATACGCATGTACTAACACATATGTAAGTTACTTAGCACACACACACACACACACACACACACACACACACACACACATTTAATTAGCGTACACATGTTCTAACATATATGTTATTCACATAGTTTACACATGTGCAAAATCCACACATTACAAAGGGAGGTAATTCTTAAGGTCATATTGGGCATGTGAAAACAATTCCACATATTGTGCGTATATTGTACATTTCGAACTTACTATCACTTTAAAAACAATTTTGTGGTTGACGTACTTTTTCTTTTTCTTAAAGTTTTGTTTTAAATTGCCTTCCCCTATTAATGAACATCTATATGATGTCTATGCAATATTTGTGTGTGAAGAAAACACTAGTTTAATTTAAAATATGGTAAATGGAATAATATAAATGTTTCATGAAAAAAAAAAACGAAACATTTGATGTGCCCTGCTAGCCATATTCATCCGCGACCAACGGAAGGCCTCAAAATCCACGTCCCATAATTCTCCCGAGTTAAAAACATTTAAATGGACAGTGACACAAATGTTGTCTTTTTAAAGTATCGTTTTATTGGAAACGTTTGGTTTATTTTTACAAACTTTTGAAATTCCGAAAATATACAGTTCATTTTGCTCATTAGCTAGGTTTTCATCCCCAGATAGTAAAAAAGAACAATTGTCGCAAATTAATGATGCGTACTCTAGTTTAGGTCTTAAGTTAGCTACGGTTATACGATTAAGGGTTTTCTTTTGTAATTTAAACTTTAATATAACTTCATCAAACCCTAAACCTTTATAGCAATCGAAATAAGATTAGATATATGTTGATGCCAGGAACCATCTTGACTTAGTCTGATACTAAGATGCTTATGTCGTTCTGCAAAAGTTTTATTGCAAATATTTGGCTATATCACAAAAGAATTATTATGTTGATTCTTCACCTTAATTAGTGATAAATGTCAATAAGATGAAAGACAGAAGAATGACCTAATAAAGAAACGATGGTTTTGCAAATAGCAGGTTGATAGCTTGTAAATAATTATACATATGCTTAAAAACAATACGTTCCATAACTTTTCCTACACAACTAATTAAATAGACCTACAAAATACTTAAAATTACGTTAAGTTTCTCAAAAAAGGCAAGCCGATTCTTTTAAAAGGAAAATTTATTTCTATATAATTAATTAAATTAAAGCACGGAGGTTTAATCATAATAAAGCCGTTCAATTCACATAAACCTGTGTCATTATAAATGCAAACTTAAGACCGAGCCATGAATACGCATGGGTTATATTACTATTATACAGTACCATCGTGTTACAAAAGAACACGGTAATAAAATTCAAGCGTCTAAATTATACCCATATCGTACTGAGGGGCATTTATAAAGTTACTGCTATACTATTTGACTTGGTCTGAAATAGATATTGCAGTTAGTTTTCCCCTTAAACTAGTAGATTAGTAGATTTAGATACACCGTCGAATTATTTCAATAAGGAATGTTTTTATCTACATACCTACACGGAAAATCCCGGTCGGACGAGTTCTGTATAACATGTAGGTGGGTGGTTGTGGGTGTCTATGTGTGGGTGGATGTGGGTGGGTGATTGAGTCGGTGTGGGCGTACGTGCGTGTTTACGTGTGTGTTTGGGTGGGCATGGGCGTGGGCGTGGGCGTGGGCGTGGGCGTGGATGGGTAGATGATTGCGGGTTGGTGGACGGATGTGTTTTGTTGGTGTGGGTGGGTGTGTGGATGTGGCTGATGGGTGGTTGGGTTTGTTTTGGGTGGGTGCGGGTTCCACACCATGCAGGTTATAGAGTGAACTATGTTAGGAAGTAAAATTTGCTTAGATAAATATGTTTAGATATAAACGGAATTTAGCTTGAGTAAAAGGGAAAGTGTAAGTGAATTTATTAAAACCTCATTTAGACTGTATAGTTAATAAATAAAAAATATACTTTCAACTAGAAAAGTTTTAGAAACAAAATTGATTTATCATTTCATTAATCTGTGAATAACATTTATACAACTTAAAACGATGTTTGATTAAAAAAGTAAAGGTGTTTGAGAAGAAAAATACTAACGGAATTTATCTGGAATAAAATCACAAGTGACAGTCATTTTATGCCATCGAGGTCTAACAGACGCTCAGTTAACCGTAACTTTCTTTTCCTGGATCCCTTAAACTTAACCAGTACTCAATAACACTCATTTCCGCAAGTAACTTGTAACTTTCGCACTTGACAATCAGCATGGCAGCCAGTGAGAGACAATGAGCGGCTATGTCGTATCTCAGTTATTGCGGAGAATATGACCCGGGTCCTCGGTGACCGTGTGGTCTAAGGCGCGGTCTCAAGATCACTTACCTGTCACCGCTAAGGTCGTAGGTTCGAGTCCCGCTCGTTCCAAAAACTTTATTGAAGACTTTATCTTACCAAAATACATTATTCAAAACTATACAAATGCCAAAAAAATGCACATTTCAATCTTTTAAAATAAAAAATCTTCAAAATTTTGTGATTTTTCATGAAATTTCATTGTAAATATGCACATGTATGCTTTAGCTGAGGCATCAACATGACAAAGTGTGTTTTTTATGAAGGAAATGTCTCCAATTTATCATTAAAGACAATGAGATTGTAAAAATGAGGTTATTTACCTACAATTAACATTTTGGAAATTACCCCCATGTCACTAAATTCTCTATTATAAGAAACCTTATTTTTTTTACTTTTCTAATTACCTCTTTTTTACTAATATAAATGATCACAGTAGTAAATTTTATAGAACATAACAGTACGTACGTAAGAAAATATATAAGGTAAGTTTCAAGACATTTTTTTTTAAAAATGCAAATCGAAATACATAATGAATGACATTATTACATTTAAACACCAACGTTTTTATTAGGCACACCATATTTACCTTTTCTCTACAGCCGAAATTTAGCCGTGTCAGCCATCTAGTCGGGATTTGGTATCACCCGTGTATTAACTACCCAGTGCGCGGTTGTTTTATCTTTCATAAATTAAATATGCTGTTTGACTAAAATTTTGTATCTTTACATCAATAAACAAGCATGTTTCGTACAAACTCTAATTGCCACCTCTTTTTTAAGACCTAACCATTGGATGCGTTTTAAAAGCAGCCAACTTGTTTTTGAATGGGGTTTAACGTCATGTTCAACACATTTCAGGTTATATATGACATATCCAGTTTTACTGGTGGAGGAAGACCTCAGACTGAGTCAGAACCACCGTCCTTCCACAAGTAACTGGAAACTTCCTCACATAAAGTTTTTGGAACGAGCGGGACTCGAACCTATGACCTTAGCGGTGACAGGTAAGTGATCTTGAGACTGCGCCTTAGACTACACGGTCACCGAGGACCCGGGTCATATTCTCCGTAATAATTGAGCGTCTGTTAGCCCTCGATGGCATAAAATGACTGTCACTTGTGATTTTATACCAGATAAATTCCGTTAGTATTTTTCTTCTCAAACACGTTTACTTCTATAATCAGACATCGTTTTAGGTTGTATAGACTGATGAAATGATAAATCAATTTTGTTTCTAAAACTTTTCTAGTTGGAAGTATATTTTTTATTTATTAACTATACAGTCTAAAAGAGGTTTAAATAAATTCACTTACACTTTTACTCAAGCTAAATTCCCTTTATATCTAAACATATTTATCTAAACAACTTTTACTTCCTAGCATAGTTCACTCTATAACCTGCATGGTGTGGTTCCCGCACCCATCCAAAACAAACCCAACCATCCACCACCCACATCCACACACCCACCCACACCAACAAAACACATCCGTCCACCAACCCACAATCATCTACCCATCCATACCCACACCCACGCCCACCCACACACACACGTAAACACGCACGTACGCACGTACGCCCACACCGACTCAATCACCCACCCACATCCACCCACACATAGACACCTACAACCACCCACCTACATGTTATGCAGAACTGGTCCGACCGGGGTTTTCCATGTAGGTATGTAGATAAAAACATTCCTTATTGAAATTAATTGACGGTGTATCTAAATCTACTAATCTACTAGTTTAAGGGGAAAACTAACTGCAATATCTATTTCAGACCAAATCAAATAGTATAGCAGTAACTTTATAAATGTATATTTAGACGCTTGAATTGTATTACCGTGTAATTTTGTAACACGATGGTACCGTATAATACTAATATTACCCATGCGTATTCATGGCTCGGTCTTTAGTATGCATTTATAATGACACAGGTTTATGTGAATTGAATGGCTTTATTATGATTAAACCTCTGTGCTTTAATTTAATTGATTATAGAAATAAATTTTCCTTTCAAAAAAATCGGCTTGCCTTTTTTGAGAAACTTAGCGTAATTTTTAGTATTTTGTAGATAAACGATACTTTTATTGGCGTAAGAGCACTTGGGTGGTTTGGGAGAGGCAACCTGGGGTTTATGTGCGAGAAGGGAGTACCTCAGTGTAGTTTAAACATTTTTCATTACAACATGAAATGGGGCTAGGCCACAAATTCTTTCAACATTAGGCTCGGCCCGTCCCTACATCTTTTTACAATGTTTACATTAAATATCAAAATGACATATTTTAAAAACAAAATTTAACCAATATTATGAGAATATAAAAAGGTTGAAAAGAAATAAAGGGTGTTCCTCTCCCGCTGGTGGCGGTAATTCTACTCCCGCTAATGAGATACGGGGAACCGCTCTGAAAAAAAGTATTTAAAAGCGAATCTCCAACTAGCATCAAACCCAGTACACCATACACTGCGAGTCAAGATGTAGGGGATCAAATCATACATTCTAGTGAGTTTTACGGGGGACGGGGGGAGAGGGATATGAGTATATTCACTCCATTAGTTTGTGACTTTAAAACGCTTTTATTAAAGAAACATTCACACACAAGAAACTTAAACCATCAGATGTATTAAAAAGTAAACCTCAGTCGAGTTTCACTACCAGTACTATGAGCTAAGACGTAGTGGAGAGTATTTTCCCCTCCTGCAAATGTGAGTAGGTGATGTGTATATGACAGGGGTCTAGCTAGGTCAAAGTAAACCTGCAGGTATAGAAATTTTGATGGGGGCACTACCATATTTTTCTTTTAATGTAAATGACCAATTGTGAATTATCAGGGGTTATGTAGGCATTTTTTCTATGTTTTTGAAAAAATAAACACGCAGTCCCTGATGTATCAATTACATAGGGACTTTTATTGGGGGAAAATGCAGGCCCTGGCCTGCAGTGCCTACGTGTAGCTACGACGGTATGTGTGTGTGAGAGAGAGAGGGGTGGGGCGTAAAATTGTAAATTTTTAATAAAAACACATGTTGGGACAACATATATGCTAACCCCGCTCACCTCACCCAACATGAAAATTGTGGTAGGTGGAGGCCCCGTCCCGACTGCTATGTGTACAGAAATTAACATTTATTAACGATATGACCTAATGTTGTCCATTGTCCGTATATTTTTTGTAATTCAAGCGATGTAATACTATTAAAAAATCTAATATTGTAAACATATGTACAATATCCTGGATCTTTTTATTTATAACAATCAAATTGTAACGTGTTACACTTTCATTCAAGGTGTACTTAGTCATGCATCTTCTACTGCAACACTATTCACCACGTGCATGCCGTGAACGTATTATTGAAGTGTAAATAAGAATACTAAAGTGTTACCGAATTTATATTAAAATTTTAAGCTTCAAGGAAATTTTTAAGCGCTTTGCGAAGCTATTTACTATAAACTCCATTTAAAAGTGCTATTTTAGAGACCTAAACTGTTATTACATCAATGTGTATAGAACTTAACACATACTTGTTTTTATGTGCTTTAATATTTAATATCTAAAGTGTAAGTTAGTTATATTTTGTGTCTAATAATCTTTGAGGCAATGCGATCCTTCTGATCTGATCTGTATTATGATATATATCATTTTGGCAATGCAACCCACTAAGTTTTTGAAAGTACTATTTTCTCTCTCTATGTAAGCTGTATGGTAATGTTGTTGAACAATTATCCTTAATGATTTAAAATAACGAAACCCCCCTGATAACTCAATCCTCTTTAAAATGTAGTTAAAATAATATGATTAATATAGTTTGTTGCTTGTACGCCTTTTTCATTTTCTGTCCGTGGATGTATTCATGTCTTCGCCCCGCCCCCTCGTTCTCTCTCTTGCCTGAAATATAGATACCCAATGGCTGTTCTTCACATCTTTTGATGTTATTTTATTTCCCCATAGATAACGGTGTAATGTCGTGGAGAAAATGAAATCATAAATGCCGACTTCAACAAAATTAATAACTTTATAGCTTCAACTGATTGGACCCTTCAAATAACAATACAATATTAATTGCATGAAAGTTGTTTATTTATAAGTTTATCGAGTTGACCAAACTGCGCATCCCTACAATTTTTGTTACTATTAGCCCCAATGATAAACCCTGGTTCAACTCCGATATTCGTCGTACATCCCGCCAACGTGAGAGACAAAAGCAAAAAGCTATCAAACCTGGAGCTTTTTCTGATTGGGCAACTTATAAAAATCTTAGATATAGTGTCAACGATATGAAAAAAACATGCTTAAGACATATTTTACAGTCGCATTGAATTCAGTTTAAATGACTATAACTCTACCAATCCTTGACAGTACTGGGAAATACATGAAGTTAAGCTATAAAAAATGCTAAAATGCTAAGAAGTGTGAACGTATACCAGCGTTAAAGAAATATGACCAATCTCTGGCAACACCAAGCAGTGAAAAAGCTAACATTCTCAACAATAATTTTGTCTCTATTTCAGAAGTTGACGATTCTTTACCTGTTCTTAACTCGAAAAGAAATACTGCTCTGGATCATTTTCATATTTGTGAACAGGAAATTAAAGTGTCTTTTAAAATTAAATTTAACGATTAATAAGGCAAGGGTTCCGACGAGATATGTCGAAAGATACATCACATACACTATGTGTACCATTGCATTTATTATTTAACCGTTCTCTACAAGAAGGTTGTTTAAAAAAGGAGAAAAGGACAGTCCTTCTAATTAAAGACCCGTCTATTTAATTAGTTGTGTAGGAAAAGTTATGGAATGTATTGTTTTTAAGCATATGTATAATTATTTACATGATATCAACTTGATATTTGCAAAACCATCGTTTCTTTATCAGGTCATTCTTCTGTCTTTTATCTTTTTGATGTTTATCACTAAATATGGTGAAGAATCAACATATTTATTCTTTTGTAATTTAGCCAAATATTTTGATAAAGTATGGCACTGAGGTCTCTTATTTATACTTCGTCAATATAGTTGTACTGGAATATTTGTTAACTGATTATCTAATTATCTGATAGAAATCAATAGGTACATGTGTTTGTAGAAACTTCTTTTTTCCGATCTGAGATATCTGAATGAAGGTGTTCCTGAAGGTCTATTGCTATTTCTAATGTATGTAAATGGTATCCCCTATATGTATCCCTATTTTTTGCAGATGATAGTTCATTAGTTTTTCTGCAAATGATATAAATACAATGAAAACGATACTGAATGTAGATTAGGAAAGAATATATATTTGGCCATAACAATAGTTAGTTAATTATTTATTATTTTTTAGCCCATTAAAAACAGACGTGATGTTTTTGGGTTTTTTTCAAAGGGAAAGTCACAAGTAAACTTTGCAGAACAACATAAGCATCTTAGTATCAGACTAAGTCAAGATGGTTCCTGGCATCAACATATATCTAATCTTATTTCGATTGCTTTAAAGGTTTAAGGTTCGATGAAATTATATTAAAGTTTAAATTACAAAAGAAAACCCTTAATCGTATAACCGTAGCTAACTTAAGACCTATACTACGCATCATTAATTTGCGACAATTGTTCTTTATTACTATTTGAGGACGAAAACCTAGCTAATGAGCAAAATGAACTGAATATTTTCGAATTTCAAAAGTTTGTTAAAAAACCAAACGTTTCCAATAAAACGATACTTTAAAAAGACAACATTTATGTCACTGTCCATTTAAATGTTTTTAACTCGGGAGAATTATGGGACGTGGATTTTGAGGCTTTCTGTTGGTCACGGATGAATGTGGCAAGCAGGGCACATCAATTGTTTCGTTTTTCATTGTATGAAACATTTATATTATTCCATTAACCATATTTAAAATTTAATGAAGAAAATTCTGTCGTTATTTCGTTAAATTAATCTGCCGCAATGGTGGAGGGCTGTAACTAATGTTGTAATAACTTGCAGTCCAACCCATTTGTGATTGTATGAATGGTTATATATATATGATGTAAACATAATATTATGCTATTAAATATGATAAAACTAAACATAAAAACAGTTAATCTCTAGGTATAGGAAAATATTCTGGGATAATTTGCCTAATATTGTGTTTTTTTCACACACAATTCCTGCCATAGACATCATATAGACGTTCATAAATAGGGGAAAGCAATTTAAAACAAAAATATAAGAAATAGAAAAATATGTCAACCACAAAATAATTTTTTTTCAAAGTACAATATACGCACAATATGTGAAATTGTTTTCACATGCGCAATATGAACTTAAGAATTACCTCCCTTTGTAATGTGTGGATTTTGCACATGTGTAAACTAGGTTAATAACATAACATATATGTTAGTACATGTTAACGCTTATTAAATAAACAAATATATATATATATATATATATATGTACGTATGTAAACTAAGTAATTTACATATGTGTTTGTACATGCGTATACTAAGTAGATGAACATATATGTCAGTACATGTATGTAAACAGAAATTTATGTATGTACATTTATAAACTAAGTAAATGAACATATACGTCAGTGAATGTGTAAACTAAGTAAACACATTTAAATGCCAATACATGTGTTGGCGAAGTAAATAAACACGTATGTAAAAACGTATAAACAAACCAATACACTTTTATGTCAGGACGAGTTGAAGGTAAGTTGATAGACATACATATGTAAATACTAAGTAAAATAGCATGGTCCTCAATACAAGTTTAAATAAAATAATACACATATATGTAAGTACTTGTTGGAGCTAATTTAGTAACATATGTGTCAGTACATGTGTACACTAAGTAAATAAATTGTTGTGTCAAGGCATGTGTAAACTAGGTAAATAATTGATTCCTCGTCATTGTCACACATATAATTCCGTCCCTAATTGATTTAACCTATATCTGTAATTCCTCGTTTTTGTCACAAATATAATCCCGACCCTAATTGATTTTACCCTATACCTGTAAATCCTCGTTGTTATCACAAATATAATCCCGTCCCTAATTGTTTTAGCCATATACCTGCAATTACTCGTTGTTGTCGCCAATATAATTCCGTCCCTAATTGTTTTAACCCCACTCCTGCAATTTCTCGCTGCTGTCACAAATATAATCCCGTCCGTAATTGTTTTAACGCTATATCAGTAATTCGTAGTTGTTGTCACAAATTTAATCCCGTCCCTAATTATTTTAATCATATACCTGCAATTACTCGTTGTTGTCACAAATATTATTCCGTCCCTAATTGATTTAACCCTATACCTGTAATTCCTCTTTCTTGTCACGAATATAATCACGTCCTTAATTGTTTTAGCCCTTTACCTGTAATTCCTCGTTGTCACAAATATAATCCCGTCGCTAATTGTTTCAACCCTATACCTGTAATTCCTCGCTGCTGTCACAAATATAATCCCGTCCCTTGTTTTTTAACGCTATATCTGTAATTTGTCGTTGTTGTCACCAATATAATCCCGTTCCTTATTGTTTTAATCATATACCTGAAATTTCTCGCTGCTATCACAAATATAATCCCGTCCCTAATTGTTTTAATCCTACACCTGCAATTTCTCGCTGCTGTCACAAATAAAATCCCGTCCCTAATTGTTTTAGCCCTATACCTGTAATTCCTCGTTTTTGTCACCAATATAATCCCGCTCCTTATTGTTTTAACCCTACACATGCAATTTCTCGCTGCTGTCACAAATATAATCCCGTCCCTACTTGTTAAAGCCTTATACCTGTAAATCCTCGTTGTTATCACAAATATAATCCCGTCCCTAATTGTTTTAGCCCTATACCTGCAATTACTCGTTGTTGTCACCAATACAATCCCGTTCCTAATTGTTTTAACTCTACACCTGCAATTTCTCGCTGCTGTCACAAATATAATCACGTCCCTAATTGTTTTAGCCCTATACCTGTAATTCCCCGTTGTTGTCACAAATATAATCCTGTCCCTAATTGTTTTAGCCCTATACCTGTTATTCCTCGTTGTTGTCACAAATATAATTCCGTCCCTAATCGTTTTAGCAAAATATACCTGCAATTCCTCGTTGTTTTCACCAATATAATCCCGTCCCTAATTGTTTTAACCCCACACCTGCAATTTCTCGCTGCTGTCACGAATATAATCCCGTCCCTAATTTTTAACGCCATATCTGTAATTCGTCGTTGTTGTCACAAATATAATCCCGTCCCTAATTATTTCAATCATATACCTGCAATTACTCGTTGTTGTCACCACAAATATAATCCCTTCCCTAATTGTTTTAATCATATACTTGCAATTCCTTGTTGCTGTCACAAATATAATCCGGTTCCTAATTGTTTCAATCATATATCTGCAATTCCACATTGTTGTCACAAATATAAGTCTGTCCCTAATTGTATTAACCCTAAACCTGCAATTCCTCGTTGTTGTCTAAATAAATCAGTATACACTAAATATGTTATAAAGAGCATATTCTTTACTGTATTTATAGTAACTACTTTAGACGTATCACTTGTTGCTTTAAATAGTTAAATGTATACAATTATTATTATTATAAATACAATATATAATATCATCTATAGCATGTTTCTTTTTCTCTTTAAATCACTGAAGTGACATTACAATACTAAATTGGTATTTAAGTAAGTGAACCAAAGACCATCTAATTAAGCAAAATTTATTCATTATTAAAAATAGAAATCAATGGATATGTACATTTTAAAATGAAGTTAAGAAATATTATTTAATCCTATTATTTATGGCACATATTCAATGTTGTATCCATTGCTTTGTTATGTGTATCGACTTGTATGAGACATCGCAATGTTATTTGTATTGATTTACATTAGACATAGCAAATAGCATTTGTATTGCGATGCATAATACATATCGCAAGGTTACTTGTTTTGAATTGTACTGGACATCGCAAGTTTTTTTGTAATGACTTGTATAAGACGTCGCAATGTTATTTGTATTGGCTTGAATTAGACGTCGGAAGTATTTCTTTTATAGGACGTTGCAAGGTTATTGGCGTGTGTAAGACAAAGCAAGGTTATTTATATTGGCTCGTATTAGACATTGCAAGATTATTTTTATTGGTTCGAATTAGACATAGTAAGGTTATTTGTATTGGCTCATATTAGACAGTGCAAGGTTATTTGTCTTGTCTTGCATTAGACATTGCAAGGTTATTTGTATTGCATTGCACTGGTCATCGCAAGGTTATTTGTATTGACTTGCATTATACATAGCAAGAATATTTGTATTGTCTTGTATAAGACGCTGCAAGGCTATTTACATTGGCTCCTATTAGACATAGCAAGGTTATTTGTATTGGCTCGTATTATATATAGCAAGGTTATTTGTATTGTCTTGTATATGACGTTGCAAGGCTATTTATATTGGCTTGCATTAGACATCGCAAGATTATTTGTATTGGCTTGTGTAAGACATAGCAATGTTACTTGTATAGGCTCGTATTAGACATAGCAAGGTTATTTGTATTGACTTGCATTATACATAGCAAGGATATTTGTATTGTCTTGTATATGACGTTGCAAGGCTATTTATATCGGCTTGCATTAGACATCGCAAGGTTATTTTATTGGCTTATTTTAGACATCGTAACGTTATTTGTATTGACATGCATTAGAGATCGCAGGGTTATTTGTATTGATTTGCAATGTACATCGCAAGGCTATTTGTACTGAATTGCACTGTACATTTGTATTGACTTGCATCAGACATCGCAAGGTTATTTGTATTGGCTTGCATTAAACAACGCAACGTTATTTGTATTTCACTAAACTGGACATCGCAATGTTCATTTTTTGTTAAATTAACAAATATATAAACAAGTTAAAACTTGACAAATCGCCATTGAGTTTTTAACATACAAACTCCATCAATATTACACGATATTGCAAGGTAAAGACAACAATCTAATACATAAAGTTTGCCATATTATTACGTCCAGTATGCAATAATGCTTAAAGGTAAAGCATGCTTTTATTTGACAAGTGGTTCTCATACGGAATACTATTAATTAATGTTTAACAATGTATGACAATATACGTGGCACTATGTGGCTGTTATTATCATTGTTAATATCATCATAACTTACGTATTATATATATAAATGACTAATTGATTAATAAGTAAATATAAAATATATGCATATTACAACCGCAACAGTTAAAACTTCAATCTCGAAACCTATCTCGTTCGAAGCATACAGACATGATTTTACATGCGTTACATATTGATCAGTTTGCAGAATCTGAATTTTACTAAGCAATATTAATTTGTCATTGTTGCTTGCAGGAGCAGCTCATTGTTGGGGCTCACGTCTGTTGTAGACATTTATCAAATGTAAATTAAATGTGAATTCCTGCTAGACTCATAGTTTCTTTTTGCTTCATTAAGCTATGTTTCTTGACAAATACTATATAAGGTATTATTTCCAAATTTTATCTAGATACTTTGTTATGATTTTTTCTATTACTAAATTGTATGTATGCACTATGCATTTTAATTTTATTAATATGTATTGATCAATCGATCGTATAATGTTTCTTTTGTCGTCGTTGCAACCTACTCTATGGAGCATCAATTAGTGTTTCGATTTTTTTACTTAACATGTTTTCATTTAATTAACCAAGACTGTTCTTGTATGGTTTGACACTTTCCCTGTTATACTTCTATTATTGATTTGGGGTGTGCCATTCAAATTTCTTTCTTATATTTTTTATAGAAAGCGCGTAGGTAGTCATTGTTAAGATTCTCGTTTACAGAATAATGGTTTGTAATTTGTTTTGTTTATTTCGATTCCGTTTTATATAAGTGATAGCAAATAAACAAATCAATAAATTTACTATGAATTTCTTCTTAAAAATGGAACTTGCTTGTTCAATTGCTGTGGTTATATGTTTGATCCTTGTAGGACTCGCATAAACATAATTGCTTTCTTTTATGATCGTTCTCATAGACAAGAAAAACAAAACTTAATAATTCACTGAGATTATTTTGAAATTATTCTTATTTTCTTACAGTTTGAAAATCTGATTCACTTGTAATTTCTTGCACGGTTAACTGTAACCGTATGGTAGTTTGATTATACAGTTTTAAAAGACCTGATGTGGAATCATTAATAATTTGATTTTGATACATCTTTGGTGATTTCTTACAAGGTAAATCGTTACAATATGTTATTGTGTTTGAATTTAAAGTTTTTAAAGTCCTGATGCGCATTCACTAACAATTCGATTCTGATTTCTTCTTTGGTGATTTCTTCAGTGTGTAGCCTCTCTTGATCCCCAGTAGAAGATTGTCTATGATGCAACCGTCGTCTTCTTGGGATGGGACCGTCCTTGGTTCTGAAAAAAGAAAGAAGGTTATTATTGAATTATTCTGACATAGCTTCATCATCAGGGATGCAAGGCATTGAACAAATAGTTTATGATGTTATTGTTGTTGTCGCACTAGCGTTAAGCAGTTACTGTTGTAATAGCACTAGTTCATCGCACATCGTAGATATATGTGTTATATATTTCAGTATACATTTAAAGAAAACTTGTTATACCTTT